>LOEQ01001299.1:150783-160877 GCA_001685075.1 Bramus lutescens
CTTCTCAGTCAGGTCTCCTTGTCAGCCACGTTCAGAGAGTCCGGATTAATCACAGGCTCCATCAGTCCCTGTCCAGCTGGCCTTGGTGAGCTCCCATTGGATCGGCGCCATCGTCTCAAAAATAAATCTTATGCATACTTAAAAAAAGTAGACTGCAGAAATAAGAATGTAGAAATAAAGAAATATAAAATTGTAAGCGTAGTAGAATGAGAGCAGACTGTCAGCAGCTTTCTCAGCAGCTTAAGAATTAACTATTAACAGTGGGTTAGTCAGCTTTACAGAAGTGGCCGTCTGCAAAGTTAGGGTTGCTCTGAGAACTGAGGATCAGCTTTTAGATAAGCCACCTGGCCACACATGACCAGAAATTGATGTGGGATGAGTTAACTTTTAAATGATGGGATGTACATGACTTTTGACTTTTTGGTTTTATATTGTCTCACACCCTTCTCTGCTATGCGAAACTAGCAGTGTCAAGGGAGGTGCAGAGCCTGCATAAACACTATCAAGGAATGCCAAAGAAAACAATGGACTAAATACAGCCACTAATTTAACTGTAAAACTCTGTCAATGTAAATTGCAAAGAAGGGCAATTTGTATCTGAGTTTTACCTTGAGATTGTAAAAATTCTTTTGTTATTGCCTAAAGCTTGGTATAAAAGGAGGAGTTCAAAAGCTGGCCTTTGCTACAACCTTACAAATCTACCTCTGGTCTCAGCTAGCTGATAAGCTTTTTGTGCTCCATGGAGAGTTTTTTTTTTAACTTTTATTTTTTTTTCCTGGAATAAAGTTTGCTTCTGGTTTATTAGAAAAAAATGAATCATAATAATAAAAGTAATGTACTTCCATTCAAAGCTTTGAATTTTATGTACAAAGTCTATAAACAAAACTAACAAACAATTGGTTTGTAACCAATAAAACTGGTGAGACTGGTTTTTATATTATTTAACAATCTACTTTGTATCCACCATGTAGATGCACATTATATGGTGTAATAAAGTTTCTTGATGTTTTGTAGTTCTGTAGATTACCTGGTATTTTTTATCTGATTCTAAATATATATTTATATTAAATCACACTTATGTCAAGTATAAACAAACTTAATTATAAAGCCTAAGTCCAAGTTATGATTCATGCACTGTACCTGGTATGTGAAGCGTTTTGAACAAGATGTATCCAATTCTGTGGATGTCATGACCTTAAGCAGAAGCAAAAGACACAGTTGTTTTTCTAGAGATATAGATTAAGACTGCTGACCTAAGAGTAGTTCCTTTGGTTATTTTGTTTCCTCATTTCAATTGTTCCTGATAACTTTCATATCAGCGCAGTTTTCCTTGGAATACCAATACATCTTAATCTGGATACTTTGTAAATAACAGAGGCTTAATTTCTTCACAATTCTATGCTCTCAAGGGCATAGGACTGGAATCTGGTCTGCTTTGCTGAGGGCTCCTTTGGATATGCTGCTGGCAGATGGCCTCATGGAAGAAAGATGTGTAAGTGAGAGATGACTTGGTGAGACAGAAAAGCTAGGGTCAAACAGGGACAAGTCTTACTCTTTTTATAACATCTCATCCATTTAAAAATTCACTGAAGATCACATAATAGCAAGTGCCATGACACTCCAAAGACCTACTTCTAGCTTGAGTTCTTTAAAGTCTTCCAGCACTGCCACATGGAGATGAAGATTTTCACACTTTAAGCTATGGGAGAAAGACCACACACAAGCCATTCAGCTATGAAAATAAAACTCTCTAATATTCATAAAATTGAGCACTGTCAATGACCATGTAAAATCTTAAGTAGATTTTATTAACTAATTATTCAAAATTTGATCTTATCAAAGTTCTTAGGTCCAATGAAAGGAGATATTGTGTCACTAGACAATCCCTTGCAGTTTCTCATGGTTCCTTGGTTATACACTATGGTGCTCACAGCTGAACCCATGTTCCCTTCTCAAAACTTTGATTTCTCTTCCAGTTTGCATCTATAGGTGACATTAAATTAAGAAGATAGGAGACTTTTTTATAAAAGATTTTGTGCCTTTTTAGGATGAGACATGGGGTGGGTTGACTTCAGAAAATATCTTATTTTCTTGCGTTTTAAAAATAGAATGTGTGGTCTTTCCATTTTCATAGAATTTAGGAGGACTCTGCCCAAACCTAGTTCTTGATCATCTGTATTTGAATCAGACTACTAATATTTACTAGCAAAACTTTCTCAGCAGCACCAACTTCTAATCTGTAAGAAAGGAGCTACCATTTCCAAAACATAAACTGGTATTTAAATTTAGCTCTGCAAGAGATTATCTGAGAAGTCTAAACTGACAGATGCAAGGCAACCTTGCAGGGAAGTGCTGAAGATGAAAGGCAGCTACCTGTAGCAGAAGAACAAACCAGCGACTTTGGCTTTCTAAACACTGCTAGAAAGAACAGTTCTATTAAATCACACATTCATAGACTTTTTCTGCACAATGTGGACTTTCTTCAATAGAGGATGTGCTGATAATTATGGGGGAATTCATTGAAATAGACCTGAGAAAGTTATAAAACAAAATAAAAATCCTATAAAATATATATGATATGACTGAATTTTAAAAATTAAAGTTTGCTGTGCTGTGGGAGCTCCGTCTGCTTCTTCAGCCAATAGCCTTTAAGATACCAGCCCACTTGGGCATGGTCTCTTTTGCTTTAAAAAGCAGTGGTAGCCCTGCTTTCTCTCTCTCTTGCTTTCAGCTTCTGGCTGTTAGACTTCTTCCCTGATCACACAGAAGGCTGTTGTCTGGGATGGTGATCTGTAAGTCTTTTCCCTTTAAATAGATAAACATTTTATTCATCATAATTCCAAACTGGTGTGGGATTGTTTTGTGACTTATGCCTTCATCAGCTGTGGAATCATTCTGAGTTATGAAACATAAGGTTTGATCAAGGAAGACCACCTGAGAGATCTCTGGTGGAAACAGCCCAGATTTCAGAGTTCTACATCCAAAACAGATTCAAGATGCTGCCTGAGATGAACAAGCCTCACAGGATACTCCAGTCAGGACTTGGTCATAATTCTAAATTTTCTTTAGGTCCCCATAAGATTATCAGCACCCCCAAACAGCAGGAAGTAGCCAGGAATACTACACCCACATTCACACATAATGGATTATGTATATTTTTCTTTGTTAAAAAAGGAGGGGGAAGTGGTGTGGGACAATTTTGTATTCTGTCAATTATGTTTTAAATAAATGCTGATTGGCTAATAGCCAGGCAGGAAGTACAGGCAGGACAACCAGACAGGAAATAGAGGTGGAACAATGAGAACAGGAGAATTCTGGGAAGGAGGAAGCCCATTGCCTCCAGTCCTGTCCAGACACCAAAGAAAGAAGATGTGACCTGCCCTGCTGAAGAAGGTACTGAGCCATGTGGCTAGCATAGACAAGAATAAGTTATGAGTTAATAATAAGCTTGAGCTAATTGGCTAATCAGTTTATAACTTATATAGACCTCTCTGTGTGATTTTCCTTGGGACTTAATGAATGCAGGAACTGGGCAGGACAGAAACCCCAACAAGCAGGTCCTCATGTTACATTGCTGTGCTTAGAATTTCTCATCCAAAAGTTTATATTCATGCTTTCAATGAATTCTATATAAAACCATAAATTCGTCTCAACATTTTGAGGGCATTTTGTATTTGAGTCTATGGAACTGAAATCCTGTCATTTCTCAACCATCAGTTATTATATTTTAATCCTGCTTATATGGGGTACTGGTTATTTGTATTCTGACCTGAAAAACAAATTCATGTTTTAGTAAATGTTGCTGATATTAACATTTTGCTTTAATTCTAACAATACAAATATCAAATAATTGTATATGATAATTTAAACTCTATTGAGAACTTAAATATCAGGGTGAAGTTTTAAAGAATTTTTTTTGTTTTATATGTATAAGTTCTTTGTGTTCCAGGTGTCCATGGAAGTTAGAAGAGGGCATCTGATCCTCTGATACTAGAGTTGACAGATGGTTGTGCACTGTCTTGTGTGTCCAAGAGAACTGAAAGTGAGTACCAACCAGCCCAAATTTTATTTCAAAGCCTGTTTATATACACAAGCAGGACAAAGCACAGCACAGAAAGTCAGTCAGTACCTAAACACAAGATCATTCCTGTCATTGAGTAAGCAGTTTCAATTTCTATATCATCTTCCTAAGATTTGACATCAGCAATATTCTTTCTAGTAGATACTGTGTTATTTTTTCATAGGAAAAAATAATCTTTCCCATTAGGTTAATTAGAACTTTCTCAGAGACATCAAGGATGCAAGCAGAGCAGGCAAGCTTGAACTCAAATGACTTCAAGTCAGAAATGACTCCAAATGGAAATTGAGTAACATGTGGGCTCCCACATATTCCCCCTTTTTTTATTTTATTTTTTTAAGACTCCTTACAGTTCTTCAGATGACTATGTCTGTGTTAGGGTTTTTTTTTCTCCAGTCTAACCTGTAATGGGAACATGATTTCCATCACTTATGACCTATCTTAGATTGAAAGGAGGCAAAGAAAATTTACCCATCTTTGTCTGCCTGCCTCTGGTATCAAAAGTTGAAGGAAGAATGTGGAGTTTTACTCTGCAAAGTTTCATGCCCACCTTCTACAGTAAGTTCAAAATCAGCTTGAAAACTACAGGTAAACAAGTTATGTCCAATAAAACACAAGGTCCAATAACTGCAATACTACTAAGAAGTGAAGTAAATGCTGACCATGATAGAGAAGCCTTTTTTCATATTCATAATCTCTTGATGTATTTTAGCCAAATCTAAGGATTCATTAGAATCTTGTCAAATTCCCTTAAGGTATGTATTAACTCTTTCCCATCCAATAGAGCTTTCATTATACACAGAAGATGCAACACAAATCCATTCATAATTAGCATGACATTTAAATTAGGCTTTGGAGCTCATCCTATAAAGACTGTACCACATCATACAAGGCGTTCAACTTATGTTCCATTTTTACATCTATATGTTCTTGTCATTCAAACATTCTTAGTTAATTGATTAACAAACCCTGCATTTTAAATAGTCTGAGACAAAGCCATTGAAGCAACTGCAATATTAAACCTAACAAGAGCTGAAATTCCTGCTAAAATTAATCCAGCAACAAGTTTATGTCTACTTAAAGCTTTCTTGATTGCTTCAATTACTTGAAACCCTTTGCCATCAAACCATGGATCATTTACATGCATGGGCAGCATTACAAAATGAGGTTGCTTTAACACTTATACATGGGTATAATCATCTACTTGAGAAATACAATTAGTCAAAATACAATCATGACATAATACATTCCCTTTTGGGACACCAAAATATTGAGGAACTCTGAGTGACAGCTCCAGGGTCCCCTCAGGGTTCAGAAGAAGAGTCACAGAAAGCACGAGACTTAGAAAGAGCTGAGGGTGAAAACGAACTCTCCACTTTGAGCTCTTCTGTGTCAGTTTCTTTCTTCTGCTCTTCTCTTAGGCTGTGTAAAGACTCCAGTTTATATAACACCCCAAAGAGAGTTCTCTGAGATTAAATGTCCCTTTATCTTTGAAGGTTCTAAATGTGATCTAAATGAAATACTTCTTTCCTGACTGCATGGCCTGTGAAATGGAAGATAGCTGCATGGAGGTGGCTTCTAATATATATCAGGGAACAGAACAGAGATATGGCTGTCGGAACCAAGGTTATTGATTGTGTGACTAAATTTCCCACTGGAGGTGCCACAGAGTTGGGGAGTGACCCAATATACCAGTACATGGAAAAGAATTGTGTCAATAATTCATACTCTGCTGAATCTTGCACCAAGGAAGAGTGCTTATGGCTTCACAAGAGATCTACTGTAAGAACAGCAAATACGTGAACGGTAGTAGGTCTAGCATGTGACAAATCTGGTTTGTCTTCATCAGAACACATTCTGGAGGGTCAGCCTTCTACTCTATCAACTGAAATCTCACTACATGACTTCTGCAGACTGCAGAAGTTTTCTCTACTTTTTATTCTAGCATTTTTTGAATTTGAGACTTTACACTAAGATTTTTATTCCATTTGGAATTGAATTTTGCATAGTATAAGTAATAAGCATCCAGTAAATTTTTATATGTGTTGCTATCTAGTTTTCCTAGTACTGGGAACAAGTACTTTTCTTTAACAATGTATTTTGGACATTTATATCAAAAATAGTAAGACTGGCTCTATGGGCTTCTCTTTGGGTCATCTGTTTTACCCCATTGGTATATATTGTGCTACTACTGTGCTTTTTTTACTATGACTTTGTAATGTAAGTGACGCTTTCTATATTATTAATTTTTCTTTAGAATTTCAAATAAAATTTTAAGGTTATTTTTACCTATTTGTATGAAGAACAG
The DNA here is from genome assembly GCA_001685075.1 of Bramus lutescens. NCBI lineage: Eukaryota > Metazoa > Chordata > Mammalia > Rodentia > Cricetidae > Bramus > Bramus lutescens. The sequence goes on from LOEQ01001299.1 coordinate 157,170, forward strand.
CACTGGAATTTTCATTGAAACTATATTGAATCTGCAAATTGCTTTTGGCAAAATAGTTATTTTTGATAACATTAGTTCCTCCAATTCATGAGCATTTGAGGCACTGCAATCCTCTCAGGATGGGGAACCACCTTTAGCTTTAACCAACTACCTTTAAGAGGTTGGACCAGGTTAGAGCATGACCTTGACCTGCCCAACTCTCTCTCTCTCTCTCTCTGTCTCTCTTTGCCACATTATACACCTTGAGGCTGGACTTCTCATTACTGTTCCATGAGTTTTCCCTTTGCAATAAAGAATAATAACTGGAATCTTTTGAAGTTAGCTTGGGATTATTTGACTTGCATCTTTACCCCCACTTTATCCATTCAGCTGCATCTGACAGCCTCATGGGGGCTAGTATATCCTTTTTTAGCACACCCACAGTGCTTCCGGTTTACCAGCTTGATGGCATATTCCCTGTGTGGTGGTTGGCAAACCACATGCCACCCCTCTCATCTGTCCCTTTTAATCAGTCCTATCTCAAATGTGCTGCTGATTCTTCTTATATGCATGCACAGTCTGAGACTTGCATGGACAGAAGGATCTGGGTTTTCTCTTTATCCTGGTCAGCAGCCCTTGGAATCACTTTGATAGCTTTAATGACCACTCTAAAGTTGTTAAATAAAGCATATTTTTCAGTATCTAATTCACGAAAACCAATTCGAACTGTTCACAGCTTGCGACACTTCTGGACAGTAATGGTTATTGCATCTACTCCAATTCACTGTAATCGCCTTGCAATAGGTGAGATTTATAAAGCTACAACAATGACTGATAATTTAACAGTCCAGCAATTCATTAACTTTTTTTTACTTATGCTATGGATAGTATTCTGCAAGGCTTATGTGATTTTCCTTCTAAATCCTGTTATTTGATTCTAGAGTTTAGCTTTGCTTTTCATATTATCTCATTAAAATGGTTTGATAATAGAACCAAGAATGAGGCACTTTTAGAAATGATACAGTCTTTAAAGACTAATAATGAACAGTTTAAAGGGAAAATCAGCACTTTGGAGAAGGATACGACCAATTTGATGGACAAAATCCAGTCAGTGATGGAGGGTGCTGAGAAACTGAGAGAATTCATGCTGCTGAATTTAATGATTGGAATCTCTTGAAGAGTTTTGATAGATTGGTGGATAGGGTGTCTGTGCAGGAAGGTAATATACATGCCATCAAAATTATGTCCAAGGATGAGACATTATCTCTATTGGACAAATTTTATACCTTGGAATCCTCAGTGAGGGTATTGGAACAGAACACTGGACAGGGGATACGGACATTTCAAAAGGCAGTGATAAATAGATTTGAAAAGATTGAGGAATCTATTGAAATTTATGAGCATGGATAGAAGGTATAAGGACAGGATTTAACCTCATCAGTACATTCCAAACTCCGGGATTACTTACCCAGTATTATAACTGCCTATCCAGTGATCTTCTTGGAAAGACCATTTGACATCAAGTACCCTAAAGTAGTCAAAGTATATACATGGGAACTTAAATGTTTGAGTGATCTAAAAGAAATCAAACAAGAAATAGTGGCTTATGGATTACATTCACTTTTTGTTAGACAAAGGGTGAAAACAGGGGCTTCAGTCAATAAGGCTACCCCACAAAATTGATTTCAATTTATCTCAGTGGTCCTAGAAAATGAACCTCAGCTTCTTTGAAAGTGTTACTGGAGATAAGAGGCAATAATTTTAAAATAACAGGGAAAAGCAAAAGGATTTGAGACTTCTCAAAATCAAAATCTTAGCAAGGGAAAATATTCTGATTCTCAGGACCAGGCTCTCTATGACAAACACTCCCTGTGCCTCTGTAGCATAGCAGCTTTAAATGCTTGGAACAGAATTCAGGAACAGGAAAAAAATTGAATCATATATTAGGTTAAACAGGGCTAGCAAGTACACTTTAGAGACTTTTCTTTTCAAAGATCAACTAAGGCTGTATAAATAGGAGTAACACACCAGAAAGCTAGACATGTACTTACTGAATCTTTCACTTTAAAAAATGCCAACTTATAATGCAAAAGATCCTTGGGCCTTTAAAGGTCATGTCAGTCCAACAGGTGAAAGTATCTTGCATACAATGAATGTTGAGACATTTGACTATATTACTGATGTGTGGGTAGGAGAAGTGATTTCAAATGGTATGAGGAGACACCAAAATGCCAAATGCTTTATTTACAATAGAATAGGACATCTGAGAAAGGATTGTAGACAATAAATTCCTAGGAAAAATATCTCCTTTAGGAATGACAAGAATAGGAGGGCTCAGCCTTCTGGTGAATGAAGGAGGTGTGTCAAAGGCTGGCATTGAACCAATAAATGTAGGTCAGCAAAAGATAGACAAGACAACCCAATACCATTAGGAAACTTCTTGGAGGGCCTCTCTAAGGTCCCCATGTCAAAAGTGGTTCAATTATTTCCAGTCACTGTGGAGAACAGATCTCACCAGAAAAACGAAAATCTCCAGTGCCTATTGTAAAAACCCATGCTGGTCTGGATGAGGGAATATACATGGAGGATGAATCAAAAGCTCCAGTAGATAAAAAGAAACTTACATTCTGGCAGACTCCTATAAATGCTCAAAGACCAAAGCTAAGAGTGTGTATAAATGACATTGTAATCGAGTGAGTGATAGACATGGGTGCAGACATGAGTATCATTACTCCAGAATCTCAGCATCCGAATTGGTCTCTTTAAGATTCAGATATTCAATTCCTGGGACTTGGAACCCTATTTCAAGTGAAACAAAGCACAAGATGGGTTTGAATGCACAGAGCCAGAAGGACAAAAAGGAAGGTTGAGGCCATATGTAACTAATATTTAAGTGAATTTATGGGGTCATGAGACATTGCAGCAATGGGATACCCATATTAACATACCTACAGTCCCAAACACTTATGTTTCAAGGGAAGATATTATAAGGTATTATAGACAAAGATCCATAGCCATTCAGGCTGTACAAGAAAACAAAGCAACTAGCAAACATTCTGAGGTACTAATGGCCCTGCATTTAAGATGGCTAACTGAGAAAACAATATGGGTTAAACAATGGCATTTAACAGACGAGAAACTGCAGGCTTTAGAACAGCTGATACTGGAACAAGTAGATGCTCACCATATTGAAGAATCTACCAGCTCTTGGAATTCTCCTGTATTTGTTGTTAAAAAGAAATCTGGAAAATGGAATGGTAAGAGATCTAAGGGCTAACAACAAGGTTATTCAATCCATGTGACCTCTACAGTCTGGAATTCCTTTGCCTTCACTATTAGCTAAAGGATGACCTCTCATAGTTCTTTTTTTTTTTTGGTTTAATGACTTGATGGAATAGATTTATTGAAATGGTATAGTCCACTTTTAGTGACACACTGGTTCTTATTGTAGTCACAGAATTGTACCACCATTGCAGTCCCAATTTTAGAAACAATTTTTTCTTTCTTTTTTTTATTAAAAATTTCCACCTCCACCCCTCCTCCCATTTCCCTCCCCTCCACATGCCCCCTCCCCCTCCCTTTCCAGGCCAAAGAGCAGTCAGGGTTTCCTGCCTTGTGGGACATCCAAGGTCCTCCCCCTTCATCCAGGTCTAGGAAGGTGAGCATCCAAACAGACCCCATTAAAATCCTAACCAAATTCTTCACAGACCTTGAGAGAACAATAATCAA
>LOEQ01001299.1:176819-209681 GCA_001685075.1 Bramus lutescens
TCTATTTCCAATATCCAAGAGGATAACTATATGATTTTCTTTGGGTTCACCTTCGTATTTAGCTTTTCTAGGAGAACGTTTTAAAAAGCTAAGTAACATTACTATGATTAAGGCTGCTTTGCCTTTTGACTCTGCCCAGTCCAACATGTTGGAGGATGTCCGTTCATTACCTCTGAGAGCCATTCTCTCTGCTCTAGATCAGTTGCAGCAGGTCTGTGTTGCCATTAAGCAAGTTATAGCACTCTGCTCACAAATCCCATTTAAATGCTCCATAGCCAGCTCCAGAAAGTGTCAAAGTTTGTACTGGCAGGTTTTTTTCCTACTACCACTGAAGCAGGAAAACTTCCCTTCAAGGAGTCATGGTATTAGGCTGTGCTTAACTTATGTCTTAGGGTTTTATTGCTGTAAAGAGACACCATGATCATGACAAGTCTTATAAAGGAAAACATTTAAGGGGGTTGGGTTGCAGTTCAGAGGTCTAGTCCATTACTTTCATGGTGTGAAGTTTGGTGAAATGCAGGCAGACATGATGTTCGCGAATTTTACACCTGGTGTGGCAGGCATCAGGAAGAGTAAGTAACTTGCTATGCCTAGCTTGAACTTCTAAGACCCTAAAACCTACCGCCTAGAGACAAACGTCATCCAAGAAGGCCACATCCACTCCAACAAGACTATACCTCCTATAGTACTGCTCCCTATGAGTATATGGGTCTATGGGCCTATGGGGGATATTTCTATTCAAACCACCACAGAAGTATATACTCTTTATAAATATAAAAATAATTGTTCATTCAGAAGCAGCAAATTCCATAACTCATAATCCAGTGATAACTATTATTAAAAATTTACATGGATTTCTCTGAATGTTTTTCTATGCATATATTTGTATATTTTAAAACAAGAGAGCTTTGCTTTATTTACTGAAATGAATTAATCATACTAAGAAGAACAATTCAGTGGTACTAGGTCCATTTGTAATGCTGTGCAAGTATCATTTTCATCTAATTTCAAAGCATTTATAACACTCCAAAATAAAATCCCATATGCACTATATACTCACTCTCTGCTCTCCTCTTTCCCAAGTTACTTGCCGTCTCAATACTGCATTCCATCAGAAAAAAATATTAAAAGTTATTAATTCTACATGCATAACATAATGGAATCCTACAATGTTTGAGCCCGTGTGTTTGGTTTCTTTCTCTGGGCATAACTGGTGTGTCTGTTTCTACCTGGTACCTCACTGTGTGTGTGTTTCATGTGAGATTATGCATTTGGGCACATATACATGGATAACAGTGGTTAATGCTGAATGCCTTCCTTTATCCTTCTTCACCCTTTAAAAATTAAATAAGTTTTAAATTTAATTTAATTTTGAGAGCATTGTTGTTTTACCTGCATGTCTACATGGACCCCACTAGTGTGTCTGGTGTCCACAGAAGTCAGAAAGTGTGTTATATCCTGTGGAACTGTAGTTACACATAGTTGCAGATATTGGTGAGCCAGGATATACTGCTGGGAATCAAACTTTGGTCAGTGTTCTTAACTGCTGAACCATCACTCCAGCCTTCTACCTAATTTTTTGAGATATGATCTCTCATAGAACTAGGAACTCACTGATTATACTACACGAACTAACCAGAAAGCTCTAGCATTTGGCCTGCCTGCACTTCCTTGGTGTTGGCATAACATATGTGTCATTGTAAGAGCTTTTATATAGATGCTGGGACTTGAGCTCAGGTCCTCATGCTTGTGTGGCAAGTGCTTTATTAGATAAGCCACATTTCTATATCTTTAATAGCAAGTTTTTGTTAATCCAGAGAACAGCATCTATTACTTTGGGTGTGTGTGTGTGTGTGTTTGTATTTGCATGTGCATTCATATGTTACTATGGGAGTGTGTATATGCATGTCAGGTCAGAGATCAATGCTGGATGTCACCCCTCAGTTGCCTCCTCTCTTTTTAATTTGTTTTGACTTTTTCAAAACAGGGTTACTTACTGGCCTGGAACTCATCAATTGGACTACACTAGATGGCTAGTGGACTCCAAAGAGTCAGTTATCTTCCTCCCCAGCATTGGGATCTCAAGCATGCACCATGATGGGTGATTTTTTTATGTGACTTGTGAGGATCAGACCAAGGTCCTGATGCCTTGCAAGGCAAGCATTTTACTGAACTGACTATCTTTCCTGCTCAGCATTTGTTAATTTTAGAAACTGAATGCGATTCACACTCATGTTATAATTTGTTTACTCATTTACTCAATTACTAAGCCCCTTTCTTCTTAAAGGTCTAATAGAGAATATGAGTCAAGGCACATCTCAGTGGGTAAAAGCATTTGCCATAAAAGTTTGAAGACACGAGTTTGAATTCTCAAAACCCATGTTTAGCCATGGAGTGCAAGTCCCTATAATACCAGTGTTCCTAGAAGNCAGTGGGTAAAAGCATTTGCCATAAAAGTTTGAAGACACGAGTTTGAATTCTCAAAACCCATGTTTAGCCATGGAGTGCAAGTCCCTATAATACCAGTGTTCCTAGAAGGAGTTGGGTGTTGGAGGAAGAAGAAATCCTGAAATCTTATGCACCAGTAAACTTGGACTACACAGTGGAAAAATAATCAAGAGACTCTGTCTCAAACATTGTGGAAAATAACATTGACAATTGAGGTTGTTGCCTGGCCTTTTAACAAGGCACATGGCACATACATGGAGACACACACACATGTACATACACACAGAGACATACACACCATGATCTAAGGTTACATCTGTTGCATGATATTTGATCACACTGGGTGAAGATGTGTCTCTGTTTTATCTCACTTGCCTAAGGCATTTTCTGATTGGTTCCATAAGCATATGAACAGCCAATAGCTAGGCAGGAAAGGATACCTGGGACTTCTGAGAGGGGGGGATTGGATGATCTTGGGCGAACAATCTGAGAGGCAGAGATTAGCCAGCAACACATGGAGGAAGTTGGACATACATTATATTGAGGAAAGGTCGCAAGACATACGGCAGAAAATTTATTAATACAAATAGGTTAATTTAAGTTTCAAGAGCTAGTTGGGAACAAGTCTAAGCTAAGACTAATCTTTCATAATTAATAAGATGTCTTTTTGCCATTATTTAGGAGCTGGTGGTTCAAAGAAAGTTTGACTACCTATATCACTCTACAAAAATATTTCATTTCAAGGTCGTCAATATGGCTCAGAAGGTAAAAGTACTTGATTTGTAAACTTGATAGCCTGAGTACAAACCCTAGAGCTCACAGTTAAAAAAAACAGAGACAACTCCTAAAATTAGTTCTTTGATGTCTACATATATACCCACACCCAAACACACATTCACACAATAATAATAAACACAAATTTCAAACAGCTTTTTAGATAGCTATGAAATCAATAAAAACTTTTAATTTGTTGAAATAACCAAATAACCAAAAATCTCAATTCAAATTAATTCTTTCTACATGCACACTTGTGTGTTAGAAGTGTTGTTTTTCACCGTCACCATTGTTGTAGAAACTTTTCCAAGTAGTTGTGATCCAGCAGAGAATGTCTTCACAGCAGTAAAGATAAGGTTTAAGATGTTAACATTTTATTCTCTGCAGATTGTAGCATGAATAAATAGAAACCTAGATACAGAAATTGGGGTTACACCTGAAGGTCTGGAAAGCAAAACAGAGAGTGAGGCTCTTACCTCTACTACAGTCTGAAATGGCGATCACGCCTCCAGGAATCTTAGAATGAGACTGAGAGCTGTCTCCTCCCATCTTACATTCCTTTCTAGTGCTGGATTCTAGGGATTAAAGGCAGGCATCACTAGGATTAAAGGTCTGAACTGCCTGGGTTCTATGGCAAACTAGTGTGGTTACTGGGATTTAAGGTATATGTCACCACAGCAGACCAAGGCAGCTGTTCAACTCTTGGATCTTCAGGCAAGTTTTATTCATTAAAATACAAATGAAATATCACTACACTATGTAGTATGTGCTTTCTTGATTATATATATTTTGTATGTCAAGCTTATGAAATTAGAATTTTGTAGAAATAATTATTTTGAGTAATGCAAAAATGTGATTTAATGATTGGTCCTATAACCTAACAGTCTTTCAATTTTATTTTTTTTTATTCAGTAGAATGTTGGATAGTAGATAATATGGGGGGCATAGTGACCAGAAAATAAAACTAGTCTTAGAATCTAGTAGGAAGATTATAGGCTAAGATAAGTTCACACATCTTGAACATAACTGATCTAGATCAGTTTCTCTTTCACTCAGAACACTGTACTCATGGTCATTTTTAGTGCTCAGTGTGAAGTTTAACTCACAGAGAAGGCTCAAGACTGTGAAGAGACTTGGAGGTATCAGTACGTTGTGTGATTATTTGCAGTATTAATAATTATCATAGGAAAAAGGACATGTCATATATACATAGAACCCTTACTAATAGTTAGAAGAGAGTAGAAGAAAAATTTTGAATCAATAACCAGAAGGGAATTGATTTATTAGAGTACTAAAAATGAAAACATTCTGCTAAGAAGTCCATAAATATGAGTCTATTTAACTAAACTTTGATGACCCCTAAAAAACATTTGGTCTATGTCTGCTTATTAAAGTTCTCCTAAACCCAAGGTCCTTTTATTCCAAAATAGGGTAAGATGTTTGTGCTATATCCCAATTTACACTAAGAATAACTCTCATTGGGATCTAAAAGCAGCTTCACTAGCCACAATCTAAGACTGCTAATTAAATGAACCAATTTAATTTTATGGTGTATTTTGTTTTCTTTGGTGTTGAGTTCTGGCCACCCCCTTTTAAAGAGTCAGTTGTGCTGAAATGGTCTTTAGGAATCTTCATTTTCCCCCAAACTTTATAATTATTTTTTCAACTATACACTTTTAGCATTGTGCAATTCAAATATTTTTCTCAACATGATATAATTTTACTTTTTCATGGACATTCTAAGGGAACAAGCCAAATTTGAATGCATTCAAGAATAATGAATTTGACAGTTATAGGGATATTAGTTATAAGTTATATTAATATTTTGCATCCTGAAATACATACTTCGCTTGGCTTTCATAAGCATTTTTGCACCATAGTTTCTCCATTATAACACATTTTCATCATTCTCGTAAAAAATATCCCTGTCACAGCTTAGAGAGATCATTGTCTTGATTTACTGAGAGCTGATGATGTGTTTACAATGTCTTCCTTTCACAGAGGAAGTGACACATTCCTCTTGAATGACAGATTCATCTTGTCTGGTAGTATTTCATATTTTGATCCTCATTGTGACATTGAGAAAGAAACTTTATGGAGCTGTTGCTGTGTTGAGTCTTTTTGTTGAACCACTAATTGTATTTTGCCATTTATCTTCAGTACTGGAATATCTTTGCCTATAGTATGGGTAAACTTGGCGAATGCTTTGTGTGTCTACCCCTTAGGTAAAAATATGCAGTTTACATACAAGGCTAGGGACCTTTTATATATGTCTTATACATTCAGTTATTATGAAACAGATATCTTATATTTATATTGTTCTTATAACCAAAATAATCTTTCATATAAGGAGGAATCATTAGCACTTATTTGTTAACAAGTTTTATTGTGTTAGATGATTCAAGCCTTCTAGAGAGATAGGTTATATAAAGCGTTCGACACTGTACGAGTAATTCACAAAACCATGCCAGGGATATGATAAGACATTCTCATTTTAAAGACTGGATAAATACTGGATAAAGTTAATGCTTTTGAGACTGGGAATGCTGGTAAATGAGCCCATGCTGATAAAGAAATTTAATAACCCAGCCATCTCTTCTGCCCTGTTGCCCACTCCAAACTTAGATGGCAGGTTTTCAGCGTTAGTGCTGTTTCTTCTCTGTTTCAGCCATTTATGCCTGGTGGCCTTAGAAACATCATTTAACTGATTTCATCAACAAAATAAAAATATTCCATTAACAAGTTTAAAATTTAAATGAAGTTTTCTGTGTGAAGTATAAGTAAAGTACGTAGAATGTGTCAAACATACGACAAATGAGAGTGATTTTCCTCTAAGATACCTGAGTCTGGAGTGTTTGTCTCTGGCTCATTCATCCAAAGTACTAACATAGGTATTTTTGGTTCTGATCTATTTTCGAATCTCTGTCGACTCATATGTACCTTTTGTTTCTCATGTGTCTTATTTCAGTTTATTGAGATTTAGAGAGAATTTAAAAAACATGACAACAAAATAATTACGATCAACTGTTCTACAGGAATATTTTCAATTTCTTGAAAAATCTGATGGAATATATCTTCAGCAGCTAACAATAGTATTTTGACAATATTATGGTAGTCTCATAAATTTTGGATTATTTTGCCCTATTATGCAAGAAGTACTTATTAGGACAGTAAAATAACTGCATATGTTGCAATAGATTCATGCTTATTTGTTTTACCTTTTTTTTATTTCTCTGTGGCAGAAGAGCAATAGCTTAACCAGGTGAGGCTGGAGTGTTGAACTTAAGATTTTATGCGGAAGAAAGTACTTATATGTGTAGCACTGCATTCATAAACTGAAGTTATAGTCTTTAAACTTGAACTCAACTGTAGATAAATATATTTTACAATACAAGAAATACATAACACATTCAGTAAAGCATTAAATGAAGCATCCTGAATATTAAATAGGTTTCTTTATGGCTGAGGGGACTTATGAAAGCAGTAAAAAGTTATTAGATAAAATGATTTTATACCATTTCATAGCCTATAAGTCATTCTCTGCTTTCATGCATTTCATACATATTCAATGATTGACTAAGGAGACTTTATTTTCATTACTTATTAGTTCAGTTATTATTACCATAACTTGTGTGCATTGCCTAAAATATTCAAGAATGTTAGACATTTAAGATATAGCATATTTTCAAAATTTGAGAATAAAAATATAGTCAATTAAATGATCATTGCTGTATTCTGCATATTAGATTCTCATGCAAGGGGTTATAGATAAAATCTATGGTATCCACATTTCCAAATGAGTGGTATTTAGTAGAGAACCTGATAAAATATCATACAAAATTTTTACTTTTTAGAATTTATCTAATTTGTAAGGTTAATGTTATTAAAGATCCAAAAAATTACCCTAGTCTAAGCATACCCACCTCATATGCCTTACCACTAAATTATTTTGCTTATGAACTCACAATTAACTATACTATTATCACCCTTAAACTTTGTGTTTACAACAAGAGCATCAGTATGATTAATTTGTCTCTGACAGTCTCATGAGGACTCAAAACTACCAATTATAGGATAAATACAAGCCTATTCAATTAATGGCTAATAATATGGGAGGAAATAGCTAAACAGGTCTGGCCTGGCTTGGGCTCCCACAGGCAGCTCCAGTGAGCAGGAACTGAATAGCCTGAAGTAGTGTAAGCTCAATGACTCATTACTGCAGGCTACCTCAATATCAGTCACACAGAGCATTATTCTAAGGACATTGAGAATATAAGCACCAAGGAACATGCATGTGAACACATCTTTGCTTGAACTTGGTTTGGTATTTTATCCTATTGGTTAAATCCTAATAACTGTGGTAAGACATCAGTCAAAAATGATGAATCAGGTGTCTGCATGCATAAGTTTAAGTTCATAATAGTATACTGAAATGTGGTTTTAGGAGATCATTTCCTTTGAGTATTTCTTGCAATATACTAAATGAATTAAAATGAAAGTTGGAAATTATTACCTCAACTTGAATTTTATGTTATCTATGGCGTAGGACTTATTTGCTTGGTAGCAGACCTCTGTAGCAATAAGTGTTTCCTATTGACAAATGTGTCACAGTATTGTTTGAAAACTGGACCTTCTTCCCTCTGTCCCGACAATTCTGTTCTAACCCTTGAAAACCATATTCAGTGTATTTTTAACTTAAAATGAACTTCACAGAACAAGCAAAACAAGAGATCAAGCTTCTCAAAATTGGAAAAGTAAATGCTTTTAGAAAAAGCTTATGTAGACTACATGCAGTTGAAATGAAGATTTATGATGTGGTATTAAGATATGTAAAAACTCAGAATTTACATAATTTGTCATTTATAGTGAATGGCTCTTGAGTGATAAGGTTCAAATTGATAATGGATGATAATTTGATGAAAGGTGGATCTCAAGCACTGTGCAATTTTATTACATGAATCTAAATCAGCCTTGCCATAATTTCCATTCTACCCATTCTTCACTCGTTCACCAAATTCTGATTATTTACTCACCAGATTTATAAGAGAAGGTAAACAATTAAAAAAAGGACAATAATTTATAATTCAGGGGTAAAATACTGATGAAAATAGGCTGAATAAACTGTATATATATTTATAACAAAGGAGTAGGTAAATGACTTTGGAACAAAAGCTCATTTAAAAATTGTCAGCCTTAAACATATATATGCAACATATATATATAGACTGAGTATGTCATATCTATGCATTTAAAAATATCTGTACTCTTAAGTAAGAGGAGAAGGCAAGACTGGGGTGGTTGCATACTGAAGAACAAGGTTCTTATGGGAAACTTATTTCCCCAGTTACAAGCAGGATACCTAAGCATCTTATAATCTCATTTTTACTTCTTTTATTTATTCAAGATTACATCATTTTCATTTTATTCTTCCTTTCATACTCCCATATCCCTCCTTGCTCTCTTTCAAATTTATGGCCTATTTTTCATTAATTGCTGTTACAAGTGTATACATATATAAAATATACATGAGTATCTAAATGAAAAACTAATACATAAATCCAGTCTAATTTTTATAAGGGAACCTTAAAGTAGCTTATCTTGATCTTAAAGAATGAATAAATTTTAACCATGGGAATACAGAGAAAAAAATCCAAGGTGAGGGATATTGGTTTGGCAAATCATCTAGGCTAATATGAATTGGAGTTGTCAGAAGACTCTATATTCTTACTGAGAACCTTCCAAACTGGCTGCCTAATTATAATTCTGTCCTTACAAAAGATGGAATGCTACAGTTGTAGTCACCTAATGTGTATTTGCTGCTAGCCTCTGCACTGCACCTAACAGCATTACGACTATGAGATAAAAGTTTGGGGTATAAGAGAACATAGCCTTTAGCTAACTCTAAAATTAAGAATGTTTGAAGAAAATATCTAAAATTTTTTGATGAGACTTTTCTAATTGTGATATAACCTAACTACTAAATGTTCTCACTAACATGTTTGATAAACGCTTTGACTTATGGCTCTTTTTGTTATTGTGTAGATGTAAGTTTAATGCATTGTTCACAGAAGTGGAGGAAATAGGTGTAACTTGACTGCATGTTTCCAAGTCATAATTACTCACAATTAGCTTAAAGTAAAATATTATTTGTTCTGGAGCAGGAGCTGTGTTTTACATCAAGAATATGCAAATAAATTTTAAATATTGATAGTTTTCCCCCAACTTATTTTGACTTGCTACTCCTTTAATTTCGTGTTGTTTTGTTTTTGTTTTCATTTTGGTTTGATTTAATTTTTCAAGACAGAGTTTCTCTTTGTAACATCCTGCAGTCCTGCTATCCCGGAACTTGCTTTGAGCCTAGGATGGTTCTGAACTTAGTTGAGATCCACCTGCCTCTGCCTGCCAAGTGCTAGGATTAAAGTATTGTGCCACCACTACCCAGCTGAACTACTACTTTGATGAACAACGTTACTCATCTTTCTCTGACTACTGAATTAACCCCCACCAAGCTGCTTATTATGAAACCCTGTGTTTCTTATTGATGATAAGAATTGACTCTGAAGAGAAGTCAGTCCTAAGAGAAGTCAGGGTGACCTGACTTGTGGGAAGTCCAAGCTCCCCCCTCCATCCAGGTCTAGGAAGGTGTGCATCCAAACAGACTAGGCTCCCAAAAAGTGGGAGGGAAAAGGGAGGATGGGAGGAGGTGGAAATGTTAAATAAATAAATTAAAAAAATAAAATCAATAAAAAAGAATTAATTTACCAAAAATAAACTCAACTGACAGATAAAAAATAAAGTTGACTCTGCATTAGTCAACTTGGCATTCAGAATTATGTTTAGTCTTTCTCTTAGCAATTCTTCATTGGGGGCTTATTCTTAGGAAACTCCAAATATGAGAGTATGACCAGAAAGAAAGCTAAAATAAGATTAACATGGTTTCAGCTTTTTGCTCATCAGTATCTGACAACTGGAATATGCTTGTAAAAAAAGATAATCAAAATAAACTGTTTAACTTTTTCTACCAATTGATTTCCAAAATATAGAACTTACATTCTTCAGGATCCATATTTTATAGAACCCTATTTCTATTGATGTTATAAAAATATGTATTTAAATAAAATTCATCAAGTATTGAATTAACCATTTGGCTGTCAAATAAACTAAGCATATTTGCAAGATCATTTAGACTGAATGAAACACTAAGCTATTTCTCTAGTAACAACCACAATAGAAGAACATATCATAAACCTAGGTTTACTTAATAGCATCTATTATATTCTAGTTCAAAGTTACTGTGCTGCTATCACTTAAGACCCTTACAAAATTATGCTTGTATTTAGAATACTTTACTTTTAATTCTTTTGGCCAACTGAATGAATGAACTTGCTTATTAGACTTACATATGGGACACATTTGAGATACCAGATAATTCAACATTAAAATTGGCATTATTATGTTATGAAAGATTCTTCTGATGGCTTTAACATTAATTTCCTTCCCTCTTCAGCTTAAGTAGCTATTTTTTTGGTTGTGAGCATAGCCTTTAACAGTTGAGCCATCTCTCTAGTCCTTAAATAGCTATTATTAAGTATTTATATTTGAAGGGAATCATCAAATCAAATCTGACTATTGAAAGTTGATTCTTTATACATTATTTTTATCTATCCAGTTTTGTCCTATCACAATATCCAGTATTTGTGTGGGAGTGCAGGATGCGGTTAGAAACTTTACTGTGAGATAACACCAATTAGACTTGTGATGTGTGAAATTGAAATAAATTTTATTGCCTATGCTTGTTACTATATAATCTATAAACCTCAGTCTACCAATAATTCCCTCAGTCTATTATCTTTCTACTGCCTAAATACCTATATGTCTATCAATCAGTGAGGCATATGTCATGTAATTTTTTCAATATCATCTCTTTATTGATTTATTTAGAATTAATGTAACAGCACTTTTCTTATCTCAATGGGCTGATAAAAGGACTATGTCAGGTCAGACACAGAAAGCAGTAATATTTTTTGAGACTTTCACACACTCATATAACTTTTTAAAAAATTAAATTCAAACTCTTTCACTCTCCTTAAAATTCCCCCATCCATATAACACTTTCTCCTCCAAATTTCATGTGCCCTTTTTATTTTAAAAAACATGTTTAGTTGAGATCATATTACCTATGTGTGCATGGTTGTGGTGCCAGCCACTAAGCATGGATAACCTCTCAGGGGCCACATATCTGATAAACATTGACTTTTCTTTTGCAGAAGCCATCAATCACCAGGAAGTTATTTCTTATTTTTGTTTTAGAATTTTCAGTTGTGCTGTTAATTTAATAATATGAGAAATAATTGGAGAAGCAATATATTACATTATTACCAACTAAATAAACACAACAAAATAAAATGAAAACTGTGTTATGATTCTCCTCTTAAAGCCACATTGAGAATGTACTTTATGTATTTAGATATTTCCTAGATGAACATTAGTATATCTGTCAAAATATATTAGAAACAATTTTCCAACGTTCAAAGTGAAATTGAGCATATAAAAATGGCTAAAGAGGAAAACACATCTTGCTCCAATACTGAGGGGACTTAAGAGGTGAGTGAACAGCCACATGGTGTGATACCCTACTCTCTAGGACCTCCCCAGTGGGACAATACCCAGAGGCACATCCCCAAATCCCTCGGCTTTTCTAGCCAGCAAGCAGGGAGTTTCCTTTACTAGGCTCCCCCTAAACCCAAACCCATCCACTGGACGCCCCCTAGCTACTCACCATACCCGCCTAAGAGCTGAGAGCTTGCTATAATACTGAGGGGACTATGAGTGTGCTACAACACTGAGGAGATTAAGAGAGAGCACCAAGAGGGCAAACCGAGAGAGAGAACCAAGAAAACAGGTATATAGAGACATCAGAGGCTTTCTGAGACAAATATTGACAGTACAGAGTAGACAAAGAAAGCTCCCAAATACTCAGAAAGCCATAGCAAGGACTGTACTAAGACACAAGACACTGCTAGCCTCATTTGAAAGAAGAGAAGGGTAGGCACAAATTTAAGAATTCCTCCCACAACCTAAAAAGCAACATGGTAACACCAGAACCCAGTGGTCACACAGCAGGAAGACTTGATCATCCTAACCCAGAATAAGTAGAAGAATATAACTTTAAATGTAACTTTATGAAAATGATGGAGATATTTAAAGAGGAATTGAAAAACTCCCTTAAAGAAATGGAAGAAAAGACAAACAAAAAATTGGAAGAAATTAATAAATCTCTCCAAGAAACCCATGGAAACCAAGAAAAAAATAATCAAACAGATGAAGGAAACAGTTCAAGGATTGAAGACTGAAATAGAGGTAATAAAACACAAACCGAGAGATTTCTGGATATGGAAAATCTGGGTAAACAAATAGGACCAACAGAATACAAGAGGTGGAAGAAAGAATCTCAGGTGCTGAAGATACTATAGAGGAAATAGACTCATTGGTTAAAGAAAATATTAAATCCACCAAATACTAACACAGAACATTCAGAAAATCTGGGACACCATGAAAGACCAAACCTAAGAATAATAGGGGTATAAGAAAGAGAAGAACTCCAGCTCAAAAGTACAGAAAATATATTCAACAAAATTATAGAAGAAAACTTTCCCAACCTAAAGAAGGATATCCCTATGAAGGTTCATGAAGCTTACAGAACACCAAGTAGACTGGATCCAAAAAACCCATCCCCTCGCCATACAATATTCAAAACACAAAACATACAAAATAAATGAAGAATATTAAAAACTTCAAAGGCAAAAGGTCAACATATAAAGGTAAACCTATCAGAATTACACCTGACTTCTTAATGAAAGCTAGAAGGTCCTGGATAGATGTGCTGAAGACACTAAGAGATAACAGATGCAAGCCCAGACCACTATACCCAGCAAAACTTTCATCTACCATCAATGGAGAAAACAAGATATTCCATGACAAAAACAGATTTAAACAATATGTATCCACAGACTGAGCCTTACAGAAAGTATTAGAAAAAAACCCCAACCCAAGAAAACTAACTACACCCACAAAAACACAGACTTCTGATAACTCTCCACCAGCATAACCAAAAGAAGGGAAACCCACAAATACTACTACCAAAAAATAACTGGAGTTAACAACCTCTAGTCATTAATATTGCTTAATATCAATTGGCTCAATTCAACTATAAAAAGACACAGGCTAAGGGAATGGATACAAAAATAGGATCCAGCCTTCTGCTGTTTACAAGACACACACTTCAACCTCAAAGACAGACACTACCTCAAAGTAGAGGGTTGGGAGAAGGTTTTCCAATCTAAGAAACAAGTAGGTGTAGCTATCCTACTATCTAACAAAATTGATTTCAAACTAAAATCAATCAGAAGAGATGGAGAAGGGCACTTTATACTCACAACAGAAACAATTCATCAAGATAAAGTCTCAATCCTGAATCTATACCCCTAGTACAAGAGCATCCACACATGTAAAAGTAACATTACTAAATCTTAAATTGCACATCAAACCCCACACACTAATAGTAGGATATCTCAACAGTCCTCTCTTGCCAATGGACTGGTCAATCAGACAGAAGCTTAATAGAGAAATAAGAGAACTAACAGATGTAATGAATCAAATATACTTAACAGACATCTATAGAACATTCCACCAAAACAGAAAAGAATATACCTTCTTCTCAGCACCTCATAGAACCTTCTCTAAAATTTATCACATACTCAGTAACAAAGCAAACCTCCACAGATACAAAAAAAATGGAGTAACACACTGTGTCTTATAAGGTTACTAGGGATTAAAGTTAGAATTTAACAACAATATTATTCTCAGAAAGCTTAAAAACACATGAAAATTGAACAGTCAACTACTGAACCACACCTGGGTCAAAGAAGAAATAAAGAAAGAAATTAAAGTCTTCATTGAATTCAATGAAAATGAAGGAACAACATATCCAAACCTATGGGACACTATGAGAGCAGTGCTAAGAGGAAAGTTCATAGCACTAAGTGCCCACATAAAGAAAATAGAGAAAGCTCACATTAGTGACGTAACAGCACACCTGAAAGCTCTACATGAAAAAGAAGCGGACCCACAGGGGAGGAGTAGAAGACAGGAAATAATCAAATTGAGGGCTGAAATCAACAAAATAAAACAAAGAAAACAATAAAAAGAATCAATAAAACAAAAAATTGGATATTTAAGAAAATCAACAAGATTGACAAACCCCTATCCAAGCTAATCAAAAGGTAGAGAGAGAACATCCAAATTAACAAACTCAGAAATGAAAAGGAGGACATAACAACAGACACTGAGGAAATTCAGAGAATCATTAGGTCTTACTACTGAAGCCTATATTCCACAAAATTGGAAAATGTAAAGGAAATGGACATTTTTTTAGATAAATACCATATACCAAAATTAAATCAAGACCAGGTGAGCAGTTTAAATAGACCTACAAGCTGTGAGGAAATAGGGTCTGTTATCAAAAACCTCCCAACCAAAAACAGCCCAGGGCCACATGGTTTTAGTGCAGAATTCTACCAGAACTTCCAAGAAGAGCTAATGACTATATTCTTCAAAGTGTTACACGTAAGAGAAACAGAAGGGACATTGGCAAACTCTTTTAATGAGGCCATAGTTACCCAGATACAAAAACCACACAAAGACTCAACCAAGAAAGAGAATTACAGATCAATCTCACTCATGAACATGGATGTAAAAATTCTCTATAAAATACCGGCAAACCTAATCAAAGAACACATCTAAAAAATCAATCATCATGATCAAGTTGGCTTCAACCCAGAGATGCAGGGCTGGTTCATCATGTGAAAATCTATCAATGTAATCCACCATGTAAATAAACTGAAAGAAAAAAAAATATGATAACTTCATTAGATGCTGAAAAAGCATTTGACAAAATCCAACACCCCTTCCTGATAAAGGTCTTGGAGAGATCAAGGATACAACAATCATATCTAAATATAATAAAAGCAATATACAGTAAGCTGACATACATCAAATTAAATGGCGAGAACTCAAACCAATTCCATTAAAATCAGGAACAAGACAAGACTGCCCACTCTCTCCATATCTCTTCAATATACTTCTTGAAGTTTTAGCAATACCATAAGACAACAAAAGGAGATCAAGGGGATTCAAATTGGAAAGGAAGAAGTCATTTCCAGTTGATATGATAGTGTACATTAGTGACCCCAAAAACTCTACCAGAAAACACCTACAGCTGATAAATACCTTCAGTGATGTGGCAAGATAAAAGATCAACTCAAAAAAAAATCAGTATCCCTCCTATACACAAAATATAAAGAAGTTGAGAGGGAAATCAGAGAAGTATCACCTTTCACAATAGCCACAAATAACATAAATATCTTGGGGTAACACTAACCAAGGAAGTGAAAGACCTATTTGAGAAGAACTTTAAGTTCTTGAAGAAGATACCAGAAAATGGATAGATCTTCCATGCTCTTGGATAGGAAGGATCAGTATAGTAAAAATGGCAATCCTACTAAAAGCAATCTATAAGTTCAATGCAATCCTCATCAAAATCCCAACACAATTCTTCACAGACCTTGAAAGAACAACAATCAACTTAATATGGAAAAACAAAAGCCCAGGAGAGCCAAAACAATCCCTATATAATAAAAGAACTTCTGGAGACATTACCATCCTTAACATCAAGCTCTATTACAGATTATTATTGGTAGTGGAATAAAAACAGAGATGATGACCAATGGAATCAAATTGGAGACCTGGATATTAATCCACACCTATGTACACCTGATTTTTGAAAAGAAGCTAAAATTGTACAATGGAAAAAGAAAGCATTTTAATAAATGGTGCTGGCATAACTGGATATCAATATGCAGAAGAATGAAAATAGTTCCATATCTATCATCATGCACAAAACTCAAGTCCAAATGGATTAGACCTCAATATAAATCTGACCACACTGAACTTGATAGTAGAGAAAGTGGGAAGTAGTTTCAAATGCATGGGCCCAAGAAACCACTTCCTAAATATAACCCTAGTAGCACAGAAACTAAGAGCAACAATAAATAAATAGGAACTCCTGAAACTGAGAAGCTTCTGTAAAGCAAAGGACACCATTTTTAAGAGAAAAAGTCGGCCTACTGAATGGGAAAAGATCTTCACCAACCCCACATAAGACAAGGGACTGATCTCAAAAATATGTAAATAACTCAAGAAATTAGACATTAAAATTCTAAATAACCCTATTAATATTGGGGTACTGAACTGAACAGAGAATTCTCAACAGAAGAATTTCAAATGGCCAAAAGATACTTAAGGATATGCTCAATTTCCTTAGTTATCAGGGAAATGCAAATCAAAAGAACTCTGAGATACCATCTTACACCTGTCAGANCAGAGAATTCTCAACAGAAGAATTTCAAATGGCCAAAAGATACTTAAGGATATGCTCAATTTCCTTAGTTATCAGGGAAATGCAAATCAAAAGAACTCTGAGATACCATCTTACACCTGTCAGAATGGCTAAGATCAAAAACACTAATAATAGCTTATGTTGGAGAGGATGTGGAGTAAGGGTAATACTCATCCATTGCTGGTGGGAATGCAAACTTGTAAAACCACTTTGGAAATCAGTATGGTGGTTTTTCAGAAAATTGGGAATCAACTTACCTTAGGATCCAGCAACATCACTCTTGGCCATACGCCAAAAAGATGCTCAGTCATGCTACAAAATCATTTGTTCAGCTATGTTTGCAGCAGCAGTATTTGTAATAGCCAGAACCTGGAAACAACCTAGATTCCTCTCAACCAAAGAATGCGTACAGAAAATATGGCACATCTACCCATTAGAGTACTACTTAGTGGTTAAAAAATAACAATGACATCTTGAATTTTGCTTGCAAATGGATTGAAATAGAAAACACTATCCTGAGTGAGGTAACCCAGACCCCCCAAATGAATATAGTATGTACTCACTCATAAAGGAATACTAGCTATAAAACAAAGGGCATTGAGCTTATAGTTCATGATCCGAAAGAAGCTAAGTAATAAGGTGAACCCAAAGAAAAACATATATAGTCCCACCTGGAGATTGGAAACAGATAAGATTGTCTGACAAAATGGAAGCATGGGGCTGGGGAGGTAGAAGAAAGGGTAGAAGGTGAAGAGAGGGGAGAAGGAGAGGGTTGAGGAGAACTTGAAGGAAGGGGATAGCTGAGATGGAGGAAGGACAGATATGAAAGCAAAAAAAGATATATCTTGATTGAGGGAGCCATTATGGGGTTAGCAAGAAATATGGCTCTAAAAAAATTCTAAGCAATCCACAAGGATGACCCCAGTTAAGACCCTAAGCAATAGAGGAGAGTGTGCCTGAACTGGCCTTGCCCTGTAGTCAGAGAGATGATTATTTTAAATATCACTTTGGAAACTTCAACAACAGATGATAACACAGGCAGAGACCCACATAAGAGTACTGGACTGAGCTCCCAAAGTTCAGTTGAAGAGCAGAAGGAATAATAATACGAGCAAAGAGGTCAAGACCATGAAGTGTTCACCCACTGAAACAGTTTACCTGAGCTAATGGGAGCTCACCAACTCCAGCGGGACAGGGAAGGAAAAAGCATAAGATCAAGCTAGTCCCTCTGAATGTGGTTGACAGTTGTATGGCTGGGACAGACTGACGGGCCACTGGCAGTGGCACTGGGATTTATCCCTATTGCATACACTGGTTTTCTTGGATTCTATTCTCTTTGGATGAATACCTTACTCAGCCTAGATATACTAGGGAGGGCCTTGGACCTTCCCCAAAGCAATGTGCCTTACCCTCTCTTAGGATTAGAGGGGGTGGGGTGGGAGGGTGTGTGGAGGAAATGGGGGGAGGGAATGAGTGGGAATTTGGATGGTATTTTTAAATCTAATAAATTAAAAAATAAAAAATCACACAATTTAACAAGGACAAAAAAGGGAAAAAGAAAGAAAAGTGGTTAAAGAAGGTCCTGTCAGGCAAATTGTAGTGGTTTAGGAACTTGGGTTATAAATCACATACATGGTCAGGGAACTTTGTCCTATTTGTTTTGAATTTTGACTTTGGACTTTCCAGAGATTTAATGGTGTTGAGTGAGGCATTAGGACACATTTTAGAGCTTGGATGCAGCTTCATTAAATTGCTGGTCTGCTTCAGAGTGCTTATCTTTGGTTACCTAGCAACTAGTAACATAGGCATCATTAAGGCCCTTCTTTGTGTTATAATGTTGAGCGAATATGCATCAACCACAGTCTTTGATGGCAATGTAGGTAATGTATTAATGTGAAAATAGATAACCTGTGAATTGGCCAATGAAACAATCATCCATTATCTATGTCTCTAATAACACAGATTGAGTTTATTTTTAAAATGCACTGAGTAATCTGTGGTAATCTGAGGAGAAATAATTTGGTGGTGATTTGTTATAAACTAATATAACTGAAACTTATTTCCAAATAGACAGCTTCTTTCACATAACAAATAAAGGAATATGTTCTCAGCAAGAAAGTTAACTGACTGGTCTCAGTAGATAGGCTGCTGTTTAAGATCTTGGAAACTTCTATTCTCCTGTAGTTGTATTTTAATAATGCCTTGCTTCTCTTTTTGGTATTGAAGTTTATTATGTTGGAGGATATGAATTGTATTACTTTAAGAAGTGTTATTTCTAAAAAGTTAAGGGTTGCTGAAATGTAGTTTTCATATTTAAAATTTTCATTCTGAGCAGTAGACTTGTTTTGTTACTTTTGTAAATGTCCAATGACAGTTTGTAACATTAGCCACTTACTGAATATCTCTGTGATGTTTACCATTTTTATCACCAGAAGAATGTAATTGGAGTATTTTTCTATGACTCTATTGATGAAAAGCTGCAAAACCTCAAGTATATGTCATCAGAACTTCATTGTTAACTGTAAAGTGTTTTATAAATAGGTATGAAACATAACTACAAATTCATTTTAGAAAGGGAAAAATCAATCTGAATTTTTAGTACCTTATTAGATAACTCAATTTGATGATATTAATACCCAAAATATGTCTATCATTTTAACATGACTATGAAAGATGTTAAAGTCTCATGAGTAAGATTCAGAGTTCATAAGCAATTTAGGATTTTTCTGAGAGATATAAGAAAGATAAGAGTCAATAAAAAGTGAGGAATAATGGAACCTCAGGCAGACCTAGCAGGGATGATCTTATGCACATCTTACATTTGCTCAAGGGAAAACATGATTTTGACTTCTCTGGAGCAACATCTCCCAAATTTGTTCCATAGGTTAATCAAGATCATCAGCATCATTTGACAACATTGAGAAAAAGCAAATTATTGATCCTAACTCCAATTTATTTTCATACAAAAAACACTAGAATGATATCTGTATTTTTACAGATTTACAGGTAATTTCTGCTCATGAAGAAGTTTGAGAAAAACTCATTATGTCAGAGCTGAAGTGCCCTGTGTGGTAGCCACATATTGCTACATAATTTAATCAAAATTTTCTGGTTGTGATAAGGTTTCTTCTGAGTGGACAGCATATACAGAGCCTGTGGTTATATTAGATAGGGCAGATGTGGAACAATCATATCATCATATAGCATTTTGTTTTGAAACATTGTTACAGATAATGGATACCTCAGTGAGAACTTTTTGCATAATAGAAGACTTAGCATGGGATATAGTCCATTATTGTTGAATAATAATAAATGAAATAAGACATGGCAACACCTGAAAATTGCTTGTGATACATCACTCTTCCTGTCAAGTGCCAGGGAGCTTCTACTGGGTAACACTGGAGGGAAGACAATATGGATGGAGTGGTGTAGGAGGTCCTTCTGCGTGTGTGTTGCTTTCATTGGTTAATCAGTAAAGAAACTGGCTGGCCTGATAAGTTGGAACTTAGGTAGACAGAACTGAACTCTGAGAGAAAGAAAGCAGAGTGAGAGAGCCACCATGGAGCCGCCAGGTCAGACATGCTGAATCTTTCCCAGTAAGCCACGACCTCGTGGTGATATACAGATGAACAGAAATGGGTTAAATCAAGATGTGAGAGTTAGCCAATAGGAGGCTAGAGATAATGGGCCAGGCAGTGATTCAATTAATACAATTTCTGTGTGGTTATTTCAGGTGTAAGACAGCCGGGTGGTTGGGACAAACAAAGGGCCACCCTCCTCCTGTAACAATAGAGCTTTTCAGGGATTGGGAAAAGGGAAGGGGAAGAAAACTGTGTATATAAAACCCTGAAGATATGAATCTATAACACTGTTTTTCTGAATGGAAGGAAATAGGAGAAATGGAAAGTTTGAATAAGACTGACTTTTGAATGAGTGAGACAAAAGAATGTCATTATCAATGACAAGAAAATAAGAGTGTTAATAGTTAGATTATGGAAAAGTATGTGGGTTTATCTAAGGCTTTATTAAACTAGTTGCTTTTAAACTCTTCCAGAAATTTCTCTTTACCATACAGGCTTTATCCTTTTATTCTCAATAACTATCTACAAATTGTTAAAATAACTACTTTTAATGAAGAGATGGAACAGTCTCCCACCATTTTTATAAATGCTTTTCAAAGACTAAAGAAAGGAGAGAAGAAATTTTACCCATCGATTCATCTAGTGGGATGTGACAAAAAACTCTCCAATTTTTTGCAATAGAATTATTTTTTCTAGTTTTAAGGTTTACAATGGAAGAAAGCAGGCTGTAATGATGCTGAAAATTATAGTTTTCTCTCATGCAATTTGAACATGAGAGTTTGATTTTGTGATAAGACTGAAATCCATTATTTTTTAAGTCAATTGGAAAATAACTTCCAGTTTTTGTAAAATCAAATATTCAGGGAGAATCCATTGCTGTTAGAGAGTGAAGCATTGATCTAGTTTTTATAATCTTACAATTTTCACAGCTAAGTATTATAGTTTTTCATATTAGTTTGCTCATATCCTTGTAGATTAATTTTCTTCCCATTAGAATGCTTTATTAAATAGTATTTAAAAATCACATGAGACTGTCTTATATGTTTGAGATTAATTCTTTGCAGGACTTCAATCAACACCACATGAGAAATTATAATAAAGGAAGCAGCATTTTATCAGGCATCTAACATCCAGAGTTGTATTATTTTAAAATACCATTTTGAATGTAGTTTACAAGGAAATTTGGTGGTTTACAATTTCCTCACTTATACACTTTGATATTTTTTTTCTTCTAGATTTAGGAAAAACTCCAGCACAGATTTTCTTGAGGTTTCTTTTTAGTTGTCACTTAACAAACAGCATTTCTTGTTGGTGGGAAAGTCAAATAGCGCATAAGTTGTTAAATAAGTAAAACAAAACATATGACACACAATTAAATGTCTGTCTAATTTGCAGTGTTCCACTAGATACTTTTCTTGAGAACTTGAGACCTTGGGTAATATTCCAATGAAGAATTGTCATATTGATAAAGACTAAAATTTAACTGGGAATGATTGGCATGATGTATACAAAAGTGCATGCTACTCTGCTACGCAGAGCAGAAGTTTGTATTGTGCAAGACTTATATACACACATATATAATGCGTATATAGTTTATTTACAGCATATAAAATAGTACCTTATATATACATATATGAGTATACAATATGTAGCATTCTGTGTCTGTACACTGTGGAACTGATTTCGACAGACATATCCATAGGTGAAGACCTAGGAAGGTGACAAGGGCACTGTGTAAGGAGAATCATAAGGACTTAGTTAGGAATGAGTTGTTACACTAACTGTGCCACTTTATATTGGCAACTAGTTCCATGTCAAATACTGATCATGGAAGCGTAATGCTCCTAGGCATTTCTAAGCAGTAGGAAGGCCCTCTAAGCAGTAAGTGGTTAATTGCTCTCATTTCCAGCCAGTCTTACTAGTTTTCTAGTTAAATGAAACTGGATGTTCCTCAGGTACATTGTGTGTGTGCATGTGTGTGTTTGTGTGTGTGTGTGTGTGTGTAGGTGCATGCGCGTGTGTGCACACATGCTAACCATAGGACCAGTGCCAGACACATGGATTAGGTTTCATTCAAAATACTGATATTGTATACAAACTGGAGGATAGATGATGGATGTGTCTGGTAGAGAAGAGCTAAATCCCTGGAATCCGTTAGATGTCATGGTTAGCACCCAAGTGCTTTGTCAGCAGCATCCACCTTTACATTTCTCTTTAGACTTTCAGATGGGGTATCCTAGCATCCTAGCTGTTCTCACCTATATTCCTAACGACACTGATTTCATGAGAACATGGAAACGTTTCCTGCTGGAAAGGGAGCCAGACCCTGCTTGAGTTCTTTGCTTCACTCCACCTATTGCCACAAATTATACTCACAATACATTGGCTGCATTTATCACATTTATTTATTTAAGATAAACTTTATTGTTTCAAAGGAGAATTGAAGATAGAATTTCAAAATCATTTACAAAGTTTTCCATACAAAATCTGTTTTAATTTCTATCGATATGCATATAGGTACATGTATGAGTTGTGTGCATGCTACTTACATGCATGTGAAGATAGAGGACACCTCAAGTCTTTTCCCTCAGGTTCTGCCCTTTATTTATTTGTTTATTTTTTATTATTTTAGTGAAAAACAATTTTTCCCCGCAACATATTCTGATTAGAGCCTTTCTTTCCCCACACCCACAAGTTTCTCATCCCATTTCTTTTCCATCAAGACTCACATTCTTTTTTGTCTCTTCTTAGGAAACAAGCAGGCATCTAAGGAATAAAAATAGATTAAAATGAAATAAGATAAGACAAAAACAAACAAATCAGAATAGTACAAAACAAATAAACAGAAGAAAAAGAACAAAAGAAAAAGCACAAGAAACACATGCAGACACAGAGACACACGTTTGTACACACAGGAATCTCATAAAAACACGAAGCAAAAGCCATAATATGTATGTAAAGGACTTGTAAGGTGGAAAATAAATGCACTCACACATTAGGAGACAAAGAACGTTCAAAGGTGTTCTTGGGTTCATTTTATGTTTGTCATCTACTAGTAGGCATGGGGTTTGTTCCCCCACTGACACTCCCTTGGAGAAAACCAAGTTTTCATGTGCAAGTGGTAATCAGTTAGAGATAGTTTTTGTGTCATGTAATGGAACATGGTTCTTCTCCTCCCAGCTCTAGGGTCCTATCTAGTACAGACCAGTGAAATTCCTGTGCGTGCTACCACAGTCTCTGTGAGTTCCTAAGTGCATCAGTCATACTTTGTTTAGAAGCCTTTGTTTCCATGGTGTCCTCCATTCCTTCTGGCTCTTACACTCTTTCTGCCACCTCTTCCTCTGAGTTCCTTAAACTATGAGGGGTAGCAGTGGACAATGTAGGCATCCCATTTGGGGTTGAGTGTTTCAAGGTCTCTCACTCTCTTCGTATTCTCTGGTTGTGGGTTTCTGAATTTGTTCCCATCTGCTTCAGGAGGAAAGCTTCTCTGGTGGCTGGGCAAGGCATGGGCCATTTAGTATAGCAGAGTGTGGTTAGGGATCATTTTATTCTATGTTCATTTAGTGGAACAGCAGTATTTTGCTTTCCCCTGGGTTCCTGGTCTATCTAGTACCAGGTCCTTGGCCACTAAAGCAAGGCTGGACCTTAATTCACATCAGATTCTGACTGGTTACTACAATAAGCTTTGTGCCACTAATGCACCAGCATATCCTGTAGGCAGGCCACCATTGTAGAATGAAGGGTTTAGAGCTGGGTTGGTGTTTCTTTTCCCTTTGGTAGTGTGCAGTGTACAGTACAGTCTATAGAGGTAGAGGGTCTAGGTAGGTAACAACTAAACTTTTTAGTGTTTAATGGGTTGTGTATATGTTGTCTTTGACCTTATGACTTTACAGTCTATTGTAGGACAGCAACCCATAGCCTTAGAAATAACCTGGGTTATTTAGGGGATCCTATGGGACCTTTTTGACTAACAACTTGATTAAATGTAACCCATTTTCAGTACTGGAAACTTCATGTGGTGATAAGAGATTACAGTTAGGGTCCTGTCTCCTGAGTTAATTGGCAATTTCAATTAGATAACCTTCATATATTTATATACTTTAGAAGTTTTAACTGTGTTAGATTTCCATATGATCCCTCAATAGGCCCTTAGTTTTAACAGTCCTTCCATGTATTCTTACCTTGCCCCCTTCATTCTCCCTCTGCATCTGAAGCTCCCATCCAATCCCCAGCCACCATTCATTTATAAGTATCTAATCTCTTTCCTCTTTCTAGTGAGGACCATCCTTCTTCCCTTGTACATTGCACTATAATTAACTGCTATGGTTATATGGATTGTAGTTTCCTTATCAATGACTTAATAGCTAACATCCACATATATGAAAATATATACAACATGTGCATTTCTAGGTCTGTATTACCTTACTCAGGATAATATCTTTCTAGGTCTATCTATTTACCTGTGAATTTCATGAATTAATTTCTATTATCAAGGTAATATTCCATTGTATAAATATGTTACACTTTATTTCTCCATTCATCCTTGTGCAGACATTAGACTGTTAGACTGTTTTCAACTTCTGCCTATTATGAGAGAATAGCAATGAACATGGCTGAATAAATGTTTCTGTAGGAGGTTAAATCGTCTTTAGGGTATATGTGCAAGAGTGATATAGCTGGATTTTGAAGTAGATTGATTCCCATCTTCTTGAGGAACAGCCACGTTGCATTCCATAGTAACTAGGCAAGTTTTTATTCCCACCAAAAATGGATGAATGTTCCCCTTATTCCACATCCTCACCTGCATGAGACATCACTTGTTTATTGATCTTAACCATTCTAATGGTTTAAGATGAAGTCTCAAAGTAGTTTTGATTTGCATTTCCATGATAACTAATGATGTTGAATATTTCTTTAAAATTTTCTCAGTCAATTGAGTTTCCTCTTTTGAAATTCTCTGTTTAGATCTATAACCAATTTTAATTGGGTTGTTTTCTTGATGCTTGGTTTTTAAAGTTCTTTATATATATAGGATAGCAGCATTCTATTGGGTTTGTAGCTGCTAAAATACTTTCTCATTGTGCTGCCTACTACTTTGAAGAATGATGGACTTTGTCATAGAGAATCTTCTAAGTTTCATGAGGTCTCGTTTGTTAATTGTTCTTAATTTCTGTATTATTGGTGTACAGAAGTTCAGAAAGTCTTTTCCCTGTACCAATGAGTTTGAGATTATCCTTTATTTTCTTTTCTATTAAGTTTAATATATCTGGTTTTATGTTGAGTTTTTTGATCCAATTGGAGTTGAATTTTCTCTAGGTGATAAGTATAGATCTATTTGCATTATTCTACATGCAGACATTCAGTTTAGATAGGAACATTTGTTGAATATGCTGTCTTTT
This sequence comes from Bramus lutescens, assembly GCA_001685075.1. Classification (NCBI taxonomy): domain Eukaryota; kingdom Metazoa; phylum Chordata; class Mammalia; order Rodentia; family Cricetidae; genus Bramus; species Bramus lutescens. Next base: position 202,478 of record LOEQ01001299.1, read on the forward strand.
ATTAAGTGTGTATTTTTGGCTTCCTTATTAAAAAATCAGGTATACATAGTGTACCTTAGTTCTGGTATTCAATGTGGTTTCATTGATCAATGTTTCTGTTTGTGTTTCTATTGCTTCATCTTTTTAGTACAACTTGAAATCAATGACTTTGATGACATCAGCAGTTCTTTCATTATTTAGGACTATTTTAGCTATCCTGAAGTTTCTGCTTTCATATGAAGTTGAAAGTTGTCCTTTGTTCTATGAAGAATTATATTGGAATTTTGATGGGGATAGAATTGACTCCATAGATTGCTTTGGGAAGAATGGCCATATTAATCCTAGTGGTCCATGAGCATTTGACATCTTTCTATCTTTTGATAGCTTCTTCAGTTTCTTTCTTCAAAGTCTTAAAGTTTTTATCATATAAATATTTCACTTGCTTGGTTGGAGGTACCCAATATATTTTATATTTTTGAGGCTATTAATAAAAAAATATTATTTCCCTAATTTCTTTCTCAGTCTGTTATTCATTCGTATAATGGAATGGTACTGATTTTTGTATATTAATTTTGTATCTTGCTACTTTACTGAAGGTGTTTATTAGCTGTAGGAGTTTCCTATAAAAGTATTTAGAATTGTTCATATATACTACAATATCATATATAAATAAAAATACTTTGACATCTTTCTATCCTATTTCTATACCCTTGATCTCCTTCAGTTGTTTTATTTCTCTAGCTAAGACTTTAAAGTTCTGTATTTAGTAGGTATGGAGACAGTGAGCAACCATGTCTTATTCCTGGTGTTAATAAAAATGCTTTGAATTTCTGTCCACTCAGATTGATATTCATGCTGAATAATTTTATGCCAACTTGGAATAGGCTAAAATCATCTTAGAGGAGGGAACCTCAATTAAGAAAGTGCCTCCATTAAGATCAGGTTGTGAGCAGACCTATAAGGCATTTTCTTAATTAGTGATTGATGCGGGAGGGTCTAAACCATTATTGGTAGGGCCACCACCCCTGGGCTGGTGGTTCTGGCTTCTATAAGAAAACAGAGCAAGAAAGCCATGTTGTAAAGGCAGTAAGTAGCCTCCTTCCAGGGCTTCTGCATCAGCTCCTACCTCTAGGCTCCTGTCCTATTTGAGTTCCTGTCCTGACTTGGTGTGATGATGACCAGTGCTGTGGAATTAGAAGCCAAATAAACTCTTTCCTTCCTGGGCTTCCTTGGTCATGGTGTTTTGTCACAGTAGTGGGAAACCCTAAGACAATGTTGCTATGGCCTTACAATAAGGTATCTTTATTATGTTGATACACATCTGTTACATCCCTAATCTCTTCAGGGATTTTTATAATAAAGGAGTGTTATAGTGTGAAAAGGCATTTAAAGAAATGATTCTGTGGGCTTTGTCTTGTAATCTGTTTATATGGCAATTTATGTACGTTCAGCCTTTCCTGCATCTCTGGAATGACACCTATTTTATTGTGGTGGATGACTTTTCCATTGTTTTCTTGGATTCACTTTGAAATTATTTTATTGAGTATTTTTTCATTTTTTTTTCAATTTTGGGTCTTCACGTGGTTCAAATATCAGGGCAAATGTGGTCTCATAAAATTGGACAATGTTCTTCTGTCTGTGTATTGTAGAATAACTTGATGAACCTTGGCATTAATTCTTCTTGGAAAGTCTGGTAGCATTCTGTACTACAAATAGATGACCCTGGACTTTTCTTGGTTGTGGCTTTTATTTATTGGTTCTCTTTCACCAGGGATATAGGTTTTTCTAAACCGCTTATCTTATTGTGATTTAACTTTGATAGGCTGTATAAATTGAGGAAATTATCCATTTCCTTTAGATTTTCTAATTTGGTGGAACAGAAGGTTTTAGAGTTCTGTCATTATGAGTTTCTGGGTTTCTGTAACTGTTGTTATGTCCCCCTTTTCATATCTAGTCTTGTTAACTTGGATGTTCTCTCTCTGCCTTTTAGCTTAGAGTTTGTCAATCTCATTGATTTTTCTCAAAGAATCAAGTCTTTGTTTCATTGATCCTTTGTATTTTTGTTTGTTTCTATTTTACTTATTTATTTGTTGTTTATTTTGCTTTTTCAGACAGTATTTCTCTATGAATCATCTCTGGCTGTCTTGGAACTTGCTTTGTAGACTAGGCTGTTCTCAAACTCCCTGAGACCGGCCTGTTTCTCCCTCCCAAGTGCTGGGATAAAAGGTATGTGCCATCATGCATGGCTTGTTTCTACTTTGTTAATTTTAGCCCCAAGTTTGAATATTTATTGCTGTCTAGTCTTTTTGGGAGTTATATGTTCTTTTTGTTCTAGATTCTTTTATTGTATTGCTCAGTTAAAATTATTTTTTTAATTTTTATATATAGTAAATTAGTGCTATGCATTTGTCTCTTAGAATGACTTCCATTGTGTCCCATAAATTTGTGTTTATTGTGAATTTTCTTTTGATTCTAGAAAATCTTTAAATTTTTTCTTAATTTTGGTGTTGACCCATTTTTCATACAGTAGTGAGTTGTTTCATTTTCTATGGGTTTGTAAGTTTTCTGGGTTTTGTTGTTTGTTTTTTTTTGTTGTAGTTGATATCCAACTTTTATCTGTAGTGTTCTAATTGGATACAAAGTGTTATTTCAATTTTCTTGTATCTTAAGATTTACTTTGTGTCTAAGTATGTGGCCAATTTTGGAGAAAGTTCCATGAGGTGTGATGAAGAAGTTATATTCTTTTGTATTTTGTGGGAAATGTTCTGTAGATATCTATAAGATTGTTTGATTTGTGATGTCTGTTAACTCCAGTATTTCGATGCTTAGTTTTTGTCTAGATGACCTCAATTGTTGAGAGTTGTGGAGTCAACTACTATCATTGTGTGAGTGTCAATGTATGATTTAGTCTATACTAGTGTTTTTTTATAAACTTGAGAGCCCTCCTATTTGGTGCATATATTTTTAGAATTGCAGCATTCTCCTGGTGGAATATTCTTTTGATGAGTATATAGTGTCTTCCCTCTCTTCTTATTTGTTTTGGTTTGAAGTGCATTTTGTAAGATATTAAAATGGCTATACCAGCTTGTTGAGAGTTACCAGTTAGCAATATTTGATGATTCTTGTCATTTTGTTCTCATGGTGTGGCCTCCTCTCCCTTTGCTGGTTTTGAAACTACTATTTATTTTGTTTCCTTGGGTATGGTTAACTTCAACATCTTCAAGTTAAAGTTTTCCTTCTAGTACCTTCTGTAGTGATGAATATGAAAATAGATACTACTAAATTTTGGTTTTATTATGGAGTGTTTTATTTTCTCCATCCATTGAAAGTTCTGCCGGATGTAGCACTCTGGTCTGACTTCTGTGCCTCTTAAAGAATCTATAGAACTTCTGTCCAGGCCCTTTTAGCTTTTATAGTCTCCACTGAGAAGTTTGGTGGTAATGTAATAGGAATACCTCTTTATGTTATTTGATCTTTTTCCCTTGTAGCTTTTAATATTCTCTCTTTATATTGGTTATTTTTATTATTAAGTGCTGAGAAGGTTTTTGTTTCTGATCCTGTCTATCTGGTGTTCTTTATGTTTGCTAGACACCTTCTAAAGGTACCTCCTTTAGGTTAGGGAAATTTCTTCTATGATTTTATTGAAAATATATTCTCTGCTTTTGACCTAGGTTTCTTTTCCTACCTGTCTTTTTATTTTTCATATATTTGTCCTTTCCACAGAGTCCTAGTTTCTATGGATGTTTTGAACCTCTGTCTTTTGTCTGTTGTTTTTTGTTTTTGATGTAACATTTTCTTTCATCAAAGGTTATATTCTTTCTATCTTTTCTTCAAAGTCTGAGATTCTCTCTTCCATTTTTTTATATTCTGCTCCTGAGATTTGTCTCTGAGTTTCCTGTTCAAGTTTCTAAATATTTTACTTCAAGTTTTCTCTTAGTTTACCTTTTCTTTATTGATTTTATTTCTACTTAGGTGTCTTGAACTCCTTTCTTTACTTCATTCCACCATTTTCTCCCTTCCTTCCTTTCTTTTTTAGAGTGGTTTTGCACACAATTCATAAATGGATTTATTCATATTCTATTTAAGGATGTATAAGATATGCATACCACTTATTTTGAAATCCTTACCTTGTGCTTCAGCTATGTTACAATACTCAGGGCCTACTGTGATGGAGTTACTGGGTTATAGTGAGACATTGTTCTGTCTGCTATTGATTATGCTTTTATGCTGTGTCTAAACACGTTAGTTTGGAATGGTTCTAATTCTAGATGTTGATATCTGGTATTATCTTTGTTGTATGGGTCTTCCATTCCTTGGTTTCTGTTGCCTTTTGTGGTTCTTAGGAGAATGTGGTTGTTGTAGTTTTCTTGGTAATGAATGCTTGCTTCCGAGGTCCTGTCAGGTGTGGATACTGAAGGTCCCAGATAGAATGTGTTTCTTGGTTTTGAGAGCAAACACTAAAGAGTGGGGTTGGGATACAGGGGGGAGCTAAGTTGGTTCACAAAAGAGATGGAAAGCATGGTTGCCATTAGGACCTACATAGACCACTGTGAATGGGAACAAGAAGTTGGTAGTCTGCTGCAGAGCTGGGGGATTGGACTTGGAGGAGAGGAGAGAGTAAAGCTACCCGACTCCCTATCTGCTCTGGACAGCATATCTCTAGGTAATCTGTTTGTTTATATTTGAGACATGGTCTCTAACTAACCTGGAATCCAGTAGGTTGCCTGGCTAGTGAGTCCCAGGATGGATCTGCAATCCACTAAGTAGGCTATGTGGCCAGTGAGTCCAGGAATCTGCCTGTCTCTGCCTCTGCAAGGTTGGGTTTACAAGGATTAATCACCATACCTGGCTTTTTAAATGTGGTTTCTGGGGGATCAAACTCAATTTTTAAGCTGGCAAAGCAAGCACTTCCTCAAGTTAGCTGTCTCTACTTCCTTTAATAATAATCAATCAAGCTAATTAACACACTGTTATATATTCCTTAATAAAAACATTATTTGAATGTTATATAATAAGGTATTATATATCACAATAGCCCTTCTTTAGTTCTTTCTTCTTCCGGTAATTTAATGTCTCTGGGCTTTGTTTTCTTACTCTTCAAATAGTAGTATTTACATTCAATGATACACAAATTCTTATAAGTTCTGAGACAAATCCTGGAAGTTAAGGACAACAGGAGTACTTTTTTGTTATTTTTTTTTCCTGAAATTGAAGTCATGAAAAGTAGCTACCATGTTGCTTTTTGAAACATCCAGTGAAATCAGTGGGGTGAACAGACCATTGCAATAGCCTTGACATACAATGCAATTTATCTTCTGATATTTCCCAAGTGCCTGCCTCTCATTCTTCCATGCAGTGATTTTGCAGGCATATAGTCTTTGAAGCAAGTGATGTTTTTCTAATTTTAAATAAGGTTAATCAGTCAAGTGAGTATTGATGAACAAGCATTTACTATAACCATGTCTCAGGGAAAGCCAATCTGTATTGAATATGTGTCATGCCTAAGAGATATCTTAATTAACCTGCTGCCACTGTCAATGGGAGTTCAATGTTGTTTCAAGAAAGTCCCACAAGCAAAAGCACATGACTTTTTTCTATATTCACTGTTTGCACTGGTTTTCCAGGAAAAACGCTATCTTTTAATCTTTTATTTATCTTATCAAAACTGTATAATTGATAGAGAACATTTAAATGTTTGCTTTCAATTCTTTGAAATGCTAGTACCTGTCGTGTTTAAATACTTTGCCATTAATATGTCAGAATATCAGAAGCTGAAGCACAAAAGGTAGGGTGGACGACCTGATTTTGCTACTTTGTAGTGTGCTTTAGCTATCACTGCAGCCTTTATTCTGCAGCACCTAGCTTATATATATTTTATTTTGTGTCCTTTTTTAGTGTATTTGAAAAATATCTGTAAGGTGTAATGTATTTTATTCAAAATATCACATTTGTTATAAATTGATTCTTTCTTTATATGACAGTATTTTAAAAATTAAAGAATAGTAAAGAGAAAATTGACAAAGTACACTAATATTAAGTATAGGGCTTATAAAGTTTTACAGATATACTACCCAGAATAAGTTATGAATCATTTCTCAGATTCTGAAGTTTCTTCAGTCTTGAACTATCTCCACTTGGAGGGTGAGGGATAACCACCGCTATGACTCCATTCCTAATTAATCCTACAGAATTTTGAAACAATCAGATCCAAAGATAAAACAGAAATTTCCTCTTCCAGACTCTTGTCAAAAGGGGGGAGATGAAGAAGAAACATGAATAAATTGCCATAGTTCAAAAGCAATTTTAAAGTTTCGTACAGCATTGATTTTGATAATAGTATCTTGAATTTGAAGTATTTGCTCTTAACTAGTATGAATACACTCATAGTCATAATTTCCTTGCAACTTTCCTGTAAATTAAATGCTATTATCTTCATCGTACAAGTTGTCTGACCCCAGACCATGACTGTTAAAGAATAAGTCTGTGTTATGCTAATTTTCTGTTAGTAGATAGTAAGTTAAAAAAAATTCAACAACTTAAACCAATAAATTTAATACTAACCATTTCCAGGAGGCAGGAACCGGAAATAAAACAATAAGTCTTCTGATCTGATTTTTCAGGTTGAAAAGTAAATGGCCTGAGAATTTCCCTAAAGCTAATCTCTTTGACTTTTAACAGAACTCAAGTTGGAGTGCTCATTTTTCTGAATAACTCACAATCAGCTGATTAGGAATCATGGGATCCCTAAATCTCTTCAACAAAGTGGTGTAAAATTCAAATTCACTCAAATTCACTATTGTCTTCAAGAGTTAGAGATTATACAAGGTATGTATGCTCCTCCCATCACAGGTCAGGAGCATCAGGCTAGACTATAAAAGATGAAACGAACATCTCTTCCACACTTTCTTTTCATTTCCTTCATTGTACCTATGTCTTTTGCAAAAAGATGAAGAATTAATTATATGAATAATGACTATATTAGCTAGTTGAAACTGTTACTTCTTGACTGCTTGTTACATTGCATTATGCAGTTTAAAAACTATGGCCATTCATGAGTTAAGGGTCACCTTAAAACGTCTAATCCCAGTAATCTGGAGGCAGAGTCAGGAAGATTTCTATGAGTTTGAAGCCAGCCTGGTCTACAAGAACAAGTTATAGAACAACTGGGACTACATACAGAAACCTTGTCTCAAAAATAAAAAATAAACAGAGAGAGAGAGAGAGA
>LOEQ01001299.1:209701-225526 GCA_001685075.1 Bramus lutescens
GAGAGAGAGAGAGAGAGAGAGAGAGAGAGAGAGAGAGAGAGGGAGGGAGGGAGACTTTAGTCCCATTTTGTAGACATGGAAGCTGAGGCTTGCAGAAATAAAGTAAGTGTGTATAAAACAATAAACCACTCTTTTAGGTCTCATATATTTATGTTTTTATAGACTGTATTACATACCTGAAAGTAATTTGAACTAGATTTTAAGGCTATGTAGAGTTCAAAAGTAATATAATCAGAATTACAGTAACAAACAAATGAATAACAAAAGAACAAAAGCAGAGGAAGTGACTAGGCAAAGAGCCAGTCCGAAGTGTTGCTTGACTAGTAGCATTCCTCATAGCTGAGCTCTAACTAGTGAATTTGGACTTTGCCTTGGAATATTAGTATTGGCTGGTAATTTATTTTGCTAGCAAAGACTTATATTTCTAATCACTGTTCATGCCCATATAGAAGTCTGTTCTGTGTTATTTTAGGGATATACACATTCCCTACACAGGATTTTTTCTTCTGGGCATTTGGGAGTGACTGCCTTGCAATTTTCTGAAGAAGAAAAGTCAATTTCACCAGAACTCATTACAGTGATTTTATCCTTTGCTCAATTGGAAATATTAGTGTTGAATTTGTGGTCCTCTGATAATATATTCCTGACTTTACGATTAATATGAATTTCTTTAGAACAAGGACTCACCTTCTTTTAATGTATTTTATCTTTGTGACCTGCCTTAAATTCTCTTTGAAACAAGTTAGAGTATGAATATGCAAATGCATGTATAAAATGTAGGCAGGCGGTTTTACAAGAAACACTGATGAATTCGCTGATAGGCTGGGAACTCTGAAATGATTTCTTGATGCTCAGCTATCCGTCTTCCTAAGCAAAAGGGAACTGGAACCCTCAATCATTGGCTTTTACCATTGTCAATAGATCCCTCTGATATTGCATTATAAAGCATCCAATCTGAGCCTACTGATATAGATTCAACTCTGCTCTCCGCTATCTTTAACTTAAAAAGCAATTGAATGCAAATAAGGTAAAATGAGAGTTTTGAGAAATTAAGATCCTTCAAAATTCCTTCTGAAGCTGTGTCAGCTCAATGCAGATGAGGGTTGGCCTCCATAGACTCAGGAAATGGTGTAGCAGCAGAGCCATGACAAATAAAAGTAGAGTGCTTCATACACGATCACAGATGTAAATGCTCCAGAAAAATGATGTTTTACTACTCTGTTACGAATATAATGTGAGAATTTTTGTGATGAGATGTTATTTGAAAAAGTTTGCAGCAGCAACAACAAAAACTTAAGAGTATAAATTGGTAAAGCACGTAAATTAAAACATCCAAGGGTATTAAAATTCCAGGAGAAATAAAAAGAAGTGGTATAGAAGCTAGCTAAAGGATAATCTAATTTTAATAAGGTGGAAGAACAGTACTCTGCACTGAGAATTCGGAAGGGGCAAATGTGCTAGGTTGCAATGAGGACTCCAGTGTATTTGAAGGGAGTGGCCAATGGTGCACACATCAGATGCAGAACGAGGAAGAAAGCAAGACCGTAAAAGAAGCATTACTCTAGAGGTACAAGACCGCTGAGAGTTACCAATCTTATGCATATTTGATGTATGTGATGTTAAGGTAAATTTTGGTGTAGCAGAATATTGAATTAGAGCAGTAACAAGATGCTTACTGTGAAAAATCAAAGAAACTCAGTGAAACTAAAAATTTCTAATTTTTATAGATTTAAAATTGTTCATTGTTTATAAAAAATGACCACTTGTTTGATTATCTTCATGATGCTGATCAATCTGGGTACCATCTATATTTCAGGAAGTACCTGTATTAGTTTTTTCTTCTGAGTAAACTATTAAATTGATACAACTTTAGTGAATTTAGACAAGTTTTTTTCATATGTCATACAGTCACAATTCTAATTTGTTTTATTCATCTTAAATCAAAAAGCTGTCTTCCTTGCCTCGTTGTCTCCTTTTAGATTTTTAGCATTCTTCTGTATGGCTGTACAGAATCCTAACCCTCAGGCCAGATCTTACAAAACTCTGCCTTCTCAGACTTTATGTTGCATTTGTGTGTGTATGTGTATCTCTGATTTTTTCATATATATATATAATATGTGTGTGTGTGTTTGCATGCACGCACGCACAGATAAATATGAATATGTATGGATATATGAATGTATATGTATATATATACATATATGTTACGGAATTTAGGGCTACCCTTGGATTGACTAGCTGTGTGCAACCTGTGATCTGTAGGCTGCATGTATCCTAAGTCAGCTCTGAATTTGGCCCAATACATTTGAGAGCTACAGCAGAAAGTGGAGTGAGGATCTGAAAATGGACACTTCCTTCAGCGAGACTTCATGTCCTCAAGGTTCTGAAACCTTGTCAAATAGCACCACTAACTAGGGAGCAAGCGCTCAAATATGTGAGCCAGAAGAGGTAATTTCTCAACAAACCAATGCACTTCCTGTCTGCAAACTAGGAGGGAAAGCATGACTGGAGTTAAACTTGCTGATTCCTGCTTGATCTTCATCTAGCCTATGCATCTCTACCAAGAAATTGGAACTGAAAGATTTAGATCTTGTTCCTGCTTTGTCTCATCACACTTCCCTATGTTATAGCAAGGCAGATCAGGTCATTAATTGGAAGTTTGTTTTAATATATAAACTAAGTTCATTTAATTAATTAATTAATTAATTAATTAACCTCTTGTAGGCTTTCTAGATGTGTTACATGATTAATAAAAACCCAGAGACAAATATTGGGGTTCAACTTGAAAGTCAGAAAATCGAAACAGTCAGTCACTGGCTCTTACCTCTACCACAGCCTGAAGTGATGATCCCGCCTCCAGGATCCTCAGAATGAGACTGTGTCTGAAACCTGTCTGTTCCTGTTTTATATTCCTCACTAGTGCTGGGATTAAAGGCATGCACCTCGTTTCTAAGGCAAACTAGTGTGGCTACTGGGATTAAAGGCGTGTGCCACCACTGCCTGGTCTGTAAGGCTGACCAGGGTGTTTTACTTTCTGACCTTCAGACAAGTTTTATTTATTAAAGTACAAATTAAAAATCACTACATAGACGCATTATTTATGGTAAAAAGATCAAAAACATGTTTTAACCATAATAGATTGAGAAGCAGTTTTGCAACTTATAAACAGAGACTAGAGCATCATAGATATACTGTGTATAAGTTTCCTTTAATGACATTAGCAGTTTTATTCATAAGAGCAGTCCTGTAGCCTTATAATTATTTCTAGACTGGGATAAATAAATGGAAAACTTATCATGCCTACCCAGAACTTTTGACATACTGCCATAATTGTGCCTTGAATAGAAAGTTCTTACAAGTAATTACCATCTCTAATTTTAAGACCCATGGCTGTTAGACCAATTAATTAACAATTTTATGATTAGTAAAATTCTAAGTCAAGAGGAGAATGTTGAGTAATTTAAAATGAAAGTGGAAAATCAATGTGTTCTGAGCAAAGATTTCTTAAGTACAACTAGAAAATATTGGTGATCTGCCTAATTATGGTGTTTCAGAATAGATTTCAATATCACAATAGAAAACACAAATTTGTTATCAAGCTCTACCTTTACAGATAAAAAGTTCATTTTAATATTTCCATATGTTTTAAAAAGTGACAGACTTTAAAAATAGTCATAATCTGTATTGATAATTTATAGAGTATTTATGTTCTGTTAAAGACAAGTATATTTAACAATATGTCAGTATCAACTCCAGAGACATACCAAGACCAAGTTTGGGATGTACAACCATTTTTCATCAGAGACTAAATGACAGAATAAAGGTTATAATCATTAGTTTTACAGATTCCTTCAAACTGGTAAGGGTAAATACATTGCATTGTAACAACTAATTACAAGGTGGTCATAAACTGAATAATTGATCATTGTTAAGCAGAACAAAATTCTTTCAATTTAAGCTTACCTCTGACCCATGAAATTGGGCAGCTTGGTTTAAAGTATAATTAAAAAATCATTTAGTTTGTGTTTTATGTATGATTTACGTGCTTCTCAGGTTAGGCTACAGGATGGAGGGCAATTCAGTCACTGTAGCATTCCTAGCTAGTATGATTTTTGAGACAGTGTAGAGTCAGAGGTTCTCAACCTTCCTGATGCTGTGACCCTTTGATATAGTTCCCCATGATGTGGTAATCCCAAACAAAAAATTATTTTCATTGCTACTTTGTAATAGCAACTTTTCTAGCATTTTAAGCAGTAATATAAATATCTGTGTTTTCTGACGGTCTTAGGCAACGCCTGTGAAAGTGCCGTTTGGTCATGATCTCAGCTTGAGAAACGCTGGTATAAAGGAAGCAATTTGCTTTAGAATTATTGGCTGAAAGATCTTCAAACAATCCTACTCTTTGCTTTTACAAAATCATAAGTGCTTTCAACTATAATTCCAAAGCAAGGTATGAAATTATATATATANTATAATATATATATATATACATATAATGCTTACAAAGGCAAATTTACTTTACTTTTTTGAATTATATTTTATTCTTGAAGTAGGAAGTAGGAAAGCACTAGAGAACCAATCATGCCAATAGCTGCGTCATTGACTCACAGAATTCTTTATGCTGTGATAGACACATAGTCATTTTGTTTACTATGAATGGTATTTATTATCCTTTTGTCATTTAAATTGTAGCAGAGTGAAGTGTATCAGATGGTATATAGTTCAAATATCACAGCTGTTGTCAAATGGCATAAGGGAGATCTTGGTGGGTCCCATGGTGGGTGAGGACCGTGGGCAGGAGATAAATACACCGTGCAGACAGAGTTTGACTCTGGGGTTTATGGGAATGAGGGCAGAAGGAAAAGAAGGGAGATAGAGGAGAACGGAAGAGAAAGAGGAAGAGGAGAAGAGAAGAGAAGCAGGAAAAGTCCTGCCTTCCCTTTCAGAAGAGCAGTAGAAAGAGGAGATGGGGGAGTGGGTGGAGCTTGTCTCTTAAAGGCACCTTTGCACCTTCGTAAAGATTAGGAACCTGGCGTGGCCAGGATACAGCCTGGATACATCCTGCCAGATGACAGGGCAGCTGTCATAATGCCTAAATTCTAACAGCAGTGTCTTATTACTCCCTAAGATGTTATTTATTATACCACCAAAACAGATATTTATTTTGAATATTAGCAATATTTATGCATTTGAAATACAATTTTGATGAGAAATCCATAAATATTCAAGAGATGCTTGATATTGAAATAGAAAAATTCACTGATTTTCAGAGCTTGCCAGGCATGATAAAAACACTCATAGTCTATAATCTCAAGCAGCAGAAATGCCACCCTTCTAAAGCATGTGACGCCACAAAAGGCCTCTCAGCAGCACTGTGTTTCCTAAAAAATAATCAGATCCACCTAACACTACAGTGACAATATATAAATTGGGAGCAAAATTCCTAAAACCAGACAATTCACTGAGAGTAACAATTTTTACAGAAGGAACCTGAAGACAATATAGCTTCAAGTTGCATAATGCTGACAGCAGCACTAGAGACTAGAGAGCTAAAGTGAACAAACCGAAGTGATAAAACTCAGTTGGATTAGTGATGGAATTTTTGGATGAGAGTATCTGATAACCCAATGGTATGGACGATAATGAAACTAATATAAATTGAAACGCAATTATACTTTATGTCAACTGATAATAGAAGATTAGAGGTACATTCAACTCTCCTCCATTTCTTTAAATCATTGTTAAAAATGAAACGCTGAAGTTAATTTTTACACATTCTAAATGTAGAGGGAATGAATGAGCCATATGTTCTTTTGAAATCTCTTCTCTCAGCTTTGCAGTAACCACATGCAGGAGAGTATCATTTTTCACCTCTGCCTTATTCTCTGCTATGGATGCCTGAGGCTCAAACCAAGGCCATTTGCAGGAGAATTGTCTATATTCTGTCAATCATGTTTTGAATAAATGCTGAATGACCAGGCAGGAAGTATAGGCAGGTCAACCAGACAGGAAGTAGAGGTGGGGTGATGAGAACAGAATTCTGGGAAGGAAGAAGCCCATTCCCCCATTCCAGCCCAGACCACCAAAGAAGCAGGATGTGAGCCTTTCCACTGAGAAAGGTACTGAGCCATGTGGCTAACATAGATAAGAACAATTGGTTAATTTAAGCTACAAGAGCTAAGAAGAAGCCTGAGCTAATGGGCCAACCAGTTTATAAGTAATGCAGACTCTCTGTGTGATTTTCTTTGGGGCTTACTGGCTGTGGGTACTGGGCAGGGCAGAAACCCCAATGAGCAGACCCACATGTTACAGTCATTTGTATGGCTGGCATGAATGTGCTAAGACATAGTGTTGATCAGTATGACACATTGTCAACAATCAGTTTTGGGATTTAACTGTGCTTGGTTTTAGGATTTCATAGCTTGATGAGATTGACAATCAGATTTTAGGGATTTCAGATCTATTGGGAAAGGCAGACTTGAAAATAAATCAAATTAATATGATGCAATAAAATTTGGATGGGTGATAAACAGAATCCATTGCCCAGCCTGTTGAGGAAGAGTTTGTAGGGGGCCTTTTCTTAAATTCTTGTGTTATAAGTTGTGAATGTCTTGAATTTCCATAATTTAAAAAATTTATTTTGTGAGATTATAATATAATTACATCATATTACATGTGTGTTATTTTAAATATAACTTGCGCCCATAAGCTCACAGGTAGTGACACTATTGGGAGTTGTGGTTTGTTTGAGTAGGTGTGGCTTGGTTGGAGGAAGTCTGTCACTATGTGGGTGGGTTTTGAGGTCTCATGTATGCATGAGTCTGGGCTGGTGTCTCAGTTCACTTCTTGTTGCTTGCAGACTCTAACTTCTCTAGCACTATGTCTGCCATGATGATAATGGACTAAATCTCTGAACTATATGGCACCCCAAATAAATGTTTTTATTTGTAAGATTTGCTGTGGTCTTTGTGTCTCTTCACAGCAATAGAAACTCTAAGACAGAATTCTTATTTCTCTCACTAAATCCTATCATATACCACCTCCCAACTATCTTTCAAATTATAGCTTTTTTTTCTTTAATTGTTGATATACACACACATACACACACATGCACACACACATGCACACACACATACACACACATGCACACACACGCACACACACATACACACATGCACACACACATGCACACACACACATGCACACACACAGACACACACACACACACACACACTCCTAAATATATTAATACAGCCTTCTTGGTCTCTATGATGCTACTAGTATATATGTTTCAGGACTGACCGTACGGTATTATGTGAGAACTTTGTGTGCTGTTCCCTGAGTAAGACTAGTTCTTCCACTCTAACTTTTCCTAGTGCTTGAATGAACTGGGAATTTTATTTTATCTATGTTACTTACCCCTATCTATTTATCTAAATTTGTTTTCTTTCCCATTTACTCTAAATACCTCAAAATATTTGCTACTTATGTGTAGATGCTTGAAATACAGTGATAGATAAAATTACTGCCTTAAATATTTTCTATATAGCTTGCATTTTCTATGTTGTATATAAAATCTCTAAAGTAGAGGTTAGAGACATAATATTATAAAAGCATATCATATACATGACACTATAGACTTATCTACAACAAAGTTTTAACAAAGAATTAACTTTGTTCAATTTCATAGAGAATGTAGAAAATGATCAAAATGATCCCTGCAGAGCACTTAAATTGAGAGTAGAGGGATGAACGTAAATGTGCTAGGTAGTTAGTTCATAGAAATAAGGTATGAGAGTTTTCTATTGAAAGAGAACTATCAAAAGATACATGAGATGGGTGGTGGTGCACTCCTTTAATTGCAGCACTTGGGAGGCAGAGGCAGAGGGATCTCTGTGAGTTTAAGCCGGTCTGGTCTACAGAACTACTACCAGGGGAGCCAAGGCTACACAGAGAAACCCTGTCTCAAAATTACCCCACCCGAATACCTTGAAAGGCAGAATTTCTAGGTTGACATATCTACCATATGATAATGTAATTGGATATAGGTTGTATCTACATGTCCTTGGTTTTATCTATTCTGAAAGTAGCTACCCGAAAAGAAATTTAAGTATATCAAAGTCTAAATCAAATAGTATACTGTAAGAGAGGGGTGGGAAGCAACACATGCAGAGAGAGTGGGAACCTTAGTGCATGCTATTCCATGCACAAAATGGTGACTGCATAAGCTGCTGCTGTAGGTAAGTGGGTGGACCTGAGGGCAAACAATTTAGACCTAGTGAGAAAAAATAATGTTAATCAGTAAAATACATCTTTACTTTCTATTATGGCCTTCAGTAAAATTTTATATGCGTGGGTGTTTTGCCTGCACATGTGCCTGTGTACCACATGTGTGCTTGGTGACCTTGGGGGCCTGGAAAGGCTTAGGGTCACCTGGAACTAGAGTTATAGATGGCTATGAGCCACCGTGTGATATTCCTGAATGCAATTTGGCTGCTCTGGAAGAACAGTAATTTCTCTTAAACACTGAGTCTTCTCTCCAGTTAACCTTTAGTATAAATTTTAAAGCAGTTTATAGGAATATAAAAATGTCATACTATGTCTATGTATGTGTGTATGTGTATTCATGAAATTATTGGCTGTCGAAGATTTTGAAGACTGATTAGAGACTGGACTGAAGGGAAGGAGAAAAGAAAGGAAAAACAAGACAGTGTTTTGACTTTTCTTTTTGACAAATAAGATTCAATTTCTTTTTATTGAGGTTGGGAATAGCATATGAGAGTGAGCTCTCCCAGGAAGAATTTAGGTTTTTTGTGTATATTGAATTTGTGATACTTATGATTTATCTGGATGACGTGCTCAGATAAGCTGGATGTTTTGTTTAAAAGTCAGGAAGTGTTCTGAGCATTCATAACAGTATAGTAGGGTCAATGAAATAGGTCAGTGAATAAAACACTAGTTACGTAGTGACTTTCAACAGTTGTCTTCTAAGTTCTTACAGGTGGTATATGGCATATATGTACACTCTTCATACAGACCACACACACAAATTCACAATGGTTATACATAAAATGAAATAATTTAAAGATATAATAGCACAGTATCACATATGTTTTTGAAAATTACTCCATGAAACTCTTTCCATGGCTCAGTGCTTTGTGCTTATTTACAGTTAGTTCTTACTTCTGGTCCTGTGGATTGTATGTGGCTCTGATAGTCATGGTTGATGTTGTCTTCAGGATGCATAAGCTATCTGGACCTCATCATGTTGTGTCTTCTATATTGTGTTTAGAGGATCACCAAAGGGACACCCTTTTCATGTCTTTGATAAGTGCATGATATCTCTTGAGGTCTTAATGTTTGCCTAAAGAAATACTTTCATGCTAATATTTTAGTGAGTGAATCAAATCACATGCAACATATAAAATGAATTGTACTAGAAATTGTGTTCTGTTCAGAGTGATCTATGAAAGGGTATTGACGTAATCAGCATTCTGCCCAAGAAGTACAACTTCTGACTTAAAGTTTGAGAGCTGCTTGGGCTGAATGATACTCTGCTATAGAGATTTTCATTGGTATGGATCTTGGTTTATAGATATAAATTTAAGGCCAATTTTGTTATATGTATAGTTCTGCTCTTGATTAAGGTATTGTGTTTGTACAGCTCATTTAAAATGTAATGTATAAATAATTAAGAAATATGGGTTAATACATAAACATCTATAATAATCAAGATTGTACTGAGGTTAGTTAGATTTTCAAGATGTACAGAGATGTATTTCAGATGGATAGGCATTCTTCAAAAATTTCAAAGAATATAGAATATGGTATTTAAAATGTTTAGGAATTTAGAACTTTTCATGACAATTAGACACATCTGCTCCTAGCAGCACTAGTCTACTTCAAGAGGATGATTGGTTCCTTATGGTGTTGGTTAGCCATTTGGGGAAGAAACTGCTCTTTCCTGGACTGCTTGATGGTATGTTGTATGAACTGAATATGCAGAACCCACAGAAAAATGACTGTTAAACTTGTCTAAAGGTGGGACAATCTTTTGGGCTTCCTGCTTCATGAAAGAGTCTGCTAGACATTCTTCAGGACACAGAAGAAAGTGACTGACAAACTGCCAATATAGGTAGAACTGTCTTTGAAATTTCCTGCTTCATGGAAAAGTTTGCTGGATACTATGGTCCTGCAGACTGAAAATGGACGCCCCAATGGTAAAGAAGAACTTTAAATGACTGTCCAGGCACCAAGATGTTTCTGTCAATTCTAGAGTTTTGGAAGTTTCTTACAATGTACTTTCTGTTTACTTAGGTAATATATTCTGGAGTCTTTGATGGAGTTGAAGAATATATAGTTATAGTTGTACTTTTCCTTAGTTATTTTAAAAGATAAAGTAGATATAAATATTGTAATTTTTGCTTGATATTTGTTAAATGAGATTTTACTATGTTAAAGTTAAAGCCTTTCTTTTTATTTTAACAGAAAAGGAGAAATGGTGTGGGAAGTCCTTCTGTCTAGGGAAGTCCTTCTGTCTATGTGTTGTTTTTATTGGTTAATCAATAAAGAAGCTATTTTCACCAGTGACTTAGCAGAATAGAGCTAGGCAGAGAAAATGAAACTGAATGCTGGGAGAAAGAAGGCAGAGTCAGAGAGAAGCCCTGTGACAGAGACAGACACTGGACAGAACTCTACCCAGTAAGCTGCAGCCATGTGGCGATACACAGATTAATGGAGATGGGCTAGTTTAGGATATAAGAGTAAGCTATAAATATGCTTAAGCTATTGGCCAAACAGCATTGCAAATAATATAGTTTCTGAGTGATTGTTTTGAGTCTTGGTAGCCATGAACAAACTAGTGGCTTCCTACTATAGTGCTCCTCAGTGAAATTGGGTGACATCAAAGGAGACAAAAGTATTCTCACAAGCATTAATGTTACAGCAATAACTTAAAAATAGAAATAATGAAAAATAAAATCAATTCAGAAAAAGACAAAGATCTTGAAGTCACAGTAGGGGGATGTCTGTGAGTAGATAAAGAAAACAATATCATCTGTGATGATTTATATTGATTTTCAACTTGACATGATCTAGAATGAACTTTTGGCATGCTTGTGAGGGATCATCTATGTTAAAGTTGCTTCTAAACTTCTCTGCCAGGATTATCTACATAGGTTAATTCAAACAGTAACCAAGTACTCTGGGTAACACCATTTTGTGGGACAGAGTGATGACCGAATAAAGAGGAGAGGATGAGCACTCCCTGCTCACTGCACCTTGGCCAGGAGTCCCAAGATCCCAGCAACATGTTCACACCTCCATGATAGATGGTGCCCTTGAACTATGAGCTTAAATAAACCTTTAAATTGCTCTAATTGGCATTTTATCACAGGAACAGAAAATTGAAGTATATAAGGAAGAGCTCAGATAAGAATTGGAAGTGTCTTCTGCCTGGCACTTGTGAGATCATCAATGATATTGATTTGTACACAAGGAAACAGTAAGTTGAGGAATGAATGAGAAGTGGGAATTGGAGGAGTATTTGCCCTGCTATAAACCCTGCCAATGATTACTCCAAGTCCTTTTCCCCACAATGTTCCTTATAAGGAAGAGCTGATACAAAGGGCAAGTTTTGATTGTTTTTTGCCGTGAGCTTATTATGTCATACCTGATTAAGATGTAGAAGCATTGCTGGGTGGTGGTGGTGCACGCCTTTAATCCCAGCACTAGGGAGGGAGAGGCAGGAAGATCTCTGTGAGTTCGTGGCCAGCCTGGTCTACAAGATCTAGTTCCAGGTCAGGCAACAAAGCAACACAGAGAAACCTTGTCTCGAAAAAACAGAAAAGATGTAGAAGCATCAACCAAAAAAAAAAACCTGTTCTATTTGATATGAGAAAATATTATGAAGAAAGCTGCTGTCAAAAGATACATGGAAATGAAGAAATCATAAAAAATTTGAAAATATGAAAAACAATAAAATGGAAAACAATTGCTTGTTCATAAACTTAAAATGTCAAGACATTTGAAATCACTATATACTTGTGAAAATAACATATTATGGTAAGTTTTAAGTCTTTTGCCTTCCCATTTAGTACTCTACAGGAATACCCAAACAGCCACCTTTGCTTCTATGCTGCTTTATTCAATGTTACCTACAATCTTTATTCATCTGATTATTATGGGGTGACAGATTGAAGTTGCTTCAATAATCGTAGGGTATCTTTAACTTAAACTGTGCTTTTTTGACAAATGAATTTCAGATCACAGCAATAAATTTTATGTTAGAATGCGCTATTAGTTTGTTCTTCTTTAAATGGTTCTGAGCAGGGAATGCCAGAATATCTGCTGATTTTAACTCTGAGGGAGAAGATTCCCAAACAAAGAAAAAGCATAAACAAACAATCTTAAGAATCCAATCCAATTAGGTTTACATTACAGATTCAAGAAAAACTGTCAACTGACATTTTTGTTTGAATGATTATAGCAACTGAAATTAAGTTTATGAGGACATAGAGAAGCTGCACTGGGATTATAGAAATAGAGAGACCAGAACAATTTAGAAATAGCTTATAATCATTAAAGAGCTTGCCTTTCAAAAGGAGTCTCAAATTTGATTTAAAAAAATTCTTTCTTATCATAACATATCTCATAAAGTGGCTTTGTGAATCATAAGAAATATTTGCTGGATCTCAAAGCAGTACCCTGTCACATCTGAAATAAACTTCCAGCAATTAAGTATGCTAGTGAGAATATATTGACAGGATAAATAGCAGGTGTACCGGAAACAGAAAGAATGAAAGAAACAACTTGCAAAGGTGAAATATTCATGAAGGAAAAAGGAAGAGATAAAAATGTCACCCAAGTCTACAGTGTGTGTTAGAGAAACAGGTGTGATCACCTTCAGAATGATAGCTGATAAGTTTTCAGGAGAAAAGTCCTCTGCTAATTGGGAAAAGCAATAAGTTATGTAGAAATAATAACACATTTTCCAATTGATTGAGTTATGGACCAAGTTTAAAAGATAAATGGAACAGTCAAAGAATTTTGTGTTCAGAACAGAAAGCAATTCGCAAACATCATAAAAGATGACAATATGCTAATGAACTGAGTATTGGCAAAAGTAAAGCAGAAAGTATAAAGGAAAGGTTACTGTTCAGGTTGCCCTGCCTCTAAAACCATCTGTCAAAAAAAAAACCGTAATGTATGATTAATAAAATGGTCTGCAGGCCTTATGTATTTTAGAATTTCAAAAGGCAACATTAGCAGTACTAACAGAAAATCCAAGATGCAGTTCACTGAAGGGGGCGGGCACTCAGTTCTTGAAAAGTGGGGAAAATGAAAGGTGTAAGCACAAGGCAGTCCTAGGAGCACTGCTGTGCCTGGCTTCGTGTGCTTTCCTTCCATCAATTTTATTCATATTATCCTGATTTCCTCTATGTCATAGAAACTGAACTCTGCAATTGCAGTGTTCTTAGCATCTACCTCCTGCCATGGTAGCCTTCAGCCACTCTTGCTTCCAAGTATTTGATGTGCCGACAGAAAACCCCAGCAATGTGTTATTGTTCAGAGAGGGTTATGGTAGCCGACTTCCCCGGGCCATTGGATACCTTGTATTCTTCATTGAAGTGAAGTGTTCTTTTTCATAGTGAATGTACACATTCGATGCACATATTTACATGGTGATTCCTCCATCACCACCACTATGGAAATTACTAAATGCTCAGTATCCCAAATTCTTCTACAAAATGCTATAGAAACCAGACTGCTGATAGTGAAGGAAACAGTCTTCTCCAGGGACTAGCATACCAATTGCTTATACAACAATAACTCATCAGCCCTGAAAGCATACATATGAGTAACATAATACAGACTGAACAGGTTTTACTTATTTATTTGGGAATGCACATGTATGCGCACTTATCAATACATGTATATAAAAACAAAGAAGGAAAAGGAGTATGAATATGAAACAGAGTGAGGAATGTTATGTGGGAAGGTTTGGAGGGAGAAAAGAGCAGGAAAACATGTAATTAATTGTTCTATAATCTCAAAAAATATAATTTTTTAAAAAAGACTTCTATTTACAATGAAGCATTTTAAAAAGATGAAAGGTGTAAGAATAAGTCTGATATTAGATTGACAGTCTCCCTGAAGGACTCGTATAGTGCTATTGAGTAACACAAAAGACGAATAAACAAATAATGAATACTCTTGGATAGAAAATCCATCATCAGAATGAATAGTTTATAAACTAAAATATAATTTATCAAAAATCAGAACATCTCACTATAAGTAACAATATGAGTTTTATGAATTAGAGTAGATAACTTTAATCTTAATATGTTAAGTAAGAAAGTTAGAATAGACAGAAAATACTAATAAGAAACATTAAAATATAAAACAAAGGCAGAAATAAAATCAGTTAACAACAGTAAAGCTGTTAGAGATTAATTAAAGTTCACAGATACTCAATACAAATACAGATTCAGTAAACGGCATATTATGATGGAGAAGGAACATTATTATATTCAGTTTGGTAAAATGCATTCATTGAAGACTTAAGAGTTGAGTTATAAAGTACTCCTAAAATTTGAGGGAAGGTGAGTGTTAGTTACCTCATCTCACTCTACCACATTTTATTTTGGTCCTAGTCAGCCCAGAATGTGATGAAAAAGAATTAAAGGCCATAAATCTTAAAAATAAAAAGGCAGACCCTTAGTTATAATCTACAAGAACAGAGGAAATCCCTAGCGACTGAAGTTACCTTAGCTACTCTTTCTGTCTGCTATCAGCATGCTACAAAACAAATAAGTGTTATAGCATCAGGGCACATGAAACATCATGATAATGATTCAGCAAAAATGGACAAGACTTGTTCAAGGATAAGAAAATATAGCTGTTAACTGTATTGATTCAACTTACTGAACTGCACTCTCAACATTGTAGATTTTTTTATTAATCCTAGATTTATCCATAAATTAGAGAAAATTTTATTCAAAATGCCATAGTTCTTCTTTGTAGAAACTTACAGGCAAATGTTAATATATGTTTTAAAATATAAATGCCCAAACAATTTCTGAAAGGAAAAAAAAACAGCAAGGTAATAAAAATGATCTGATTTTACTAATCTAGTTTCAAATTTCTATAAGGCTAGACCAAGGGACCTAAGTAGAAATAAACCCATGTCTACTAAATTTAATTTTTGTTATTAATTTTGTTTTTCATCTTTCCCTATTTTTATATAATGTATTTTGATTACTCTCTGCTCATACTATGCCTTATCTCCCATCTCTATCAAGCCTCCATCCCCCTACATGATCCAGAAGCTGCAGCTGTCTGCATTGATTAAAAGAACTGGCCTGGTGTAGTCAGACATGGCTGGAGGAGGAGCTTAGTGCATCTCACCTTTCAGTTCTGAACTACTTGGTGCTGATAGACTCAGAGGTAGTGGGAGTCACTACCTTTAACCATGTATTTAATGGTGATCCCACCAGGCTCCAATGGGTAGTTCTGATGAACTGGTTGATTGCTGCTCTGCTGAAACTAAATGAGGCAGTAAAGAAGTAAATTTATTTTTAAATTAAAAACCAACATAACCCATGTAGAAGAGTATTTCTTTTAAGAAACGGCTCTGAAACATTATGAACATATGAATCATATGAACATGTGAAACACTGATCATGAAAAATTGATGTTTCAATATGGAGAGTTTGACTTTTAATCATCAAATAACAAGGTGAACCCAAAGAGAAACATATATAGATCCTCCTGGAAACCGGAAGCAAACAAGATTGCCAGGAAAAAGTTGGGATCATGAGGGTA
>LOEQ01001299.1:231881-243451 GCA_001685075.1 Bramus lutescens
AGAGAGACCACGCCCCAATGGGCTGGTATCTCAGCGGCTATTGGCTGAAGGTGCAGAAGGAGCTCTCGCAACATCTATATGTGTGTGTGTGGTTATCCACTGCATTTATATGTACATGCATGCTCATGGAGGCCAGAGGTTAATGCTTTGTCTGCATTACTCACTCCATACCTTAATTTTTGATATTAGGACTCTCATTGAAACTGGAAGCTCACTATTTTAGGTATGCTAGCTGGTCAGTGAATTCTGGTTATCCTCATGACTCTGTTTCCATAGTCCTGGGACTACAGGTGTGGTTCACTTTGCCCTGATGGCTTTTATGTAGGATCTTGGGTTCTGAACTAAGAAGGTTCCTATGCATTTGTGGCAAACATTTTATTAACTAAATCATCTCCCCAGCCTATAAGGCTGCATTCTTTCTGAACTATACAAAAAGAATATCTTTTTCCTTACACTTTATAGCTTCTCAGAGGTACCTGCATAGGTCAGCTTGAGGCTTCTTCCTCAATATTCAATGCTCATACCTCAAATTTTGGCTCCTGAATTACATTTCCTTTCTCTGACTTGAATCACTTTTGATACTTTGGCGTACTTACATAGTAGGAGATAATTTACTCATCTCAAGATCATTGATATAATTACATCTGTGGCATCCTTTTTACCATTTCAGGCTATGAGTTGCCAAAATGAGGTTACTAGAGTTCTGTAAATGATGTCAATTCTGGACTCTTTGACTCATGATGATTAAGCAGTTGTATTTTTCTCAGCAAAGGGGATATATGAAAAAATGTTAGAGGTGCTGAACAGGAGATAAAAAGTTGCAAGGCTTCTCAATACTTTTATCTGCTTAGATGCATGTCACCAAAGTAAGAGTGCCTGACTTAAGAAAATGCAAGAAACTTTGAAAGGCTGCATATGTAGCACCCTGTGATGCAGAGAACTAGAGGATCTTCAATGCCCTTCTTCCTCAGAAGGGAGTCTGTCTCTCTGCAGGACTTCTCTTTGAAGCTGCCACAGCCATAGGTTGCTGAGTAAGGGACTTCTCAAAGAAAACACTGCTCTTTCCATTTCCTGTCAATGAAGAGTTCAAGTTCGAAAGAATGTTCTGTCTCTGTTGTGGCTTGTCACATGTGTATTAATAGGACATTGCCTTCTCTCTACCAAGAGTTTAGCACAAAATAAGAAAGCTGATGCAGAACAGAGTTAACTTACCAGCTTTTAGAACTCATTTTTGTAATTACCAAATAACTCACGGGAGGTGTGATGAACCTACATATTTTAGTAGGCTCTGATTCTTGAGGACATCAAAAAGCTTTAAAAAAGCATTAACTCTCCAATCTTCAAATTTTAATTGGTAAAGTGAGCAACCATTATTTCATAACTGAAGAGTTAATTTTATTTTAGATAATCAGTTAGTAATTGTGGAGGTTAGAATAAGAATGTCATATATCTGCTTATATATTTGAATGCTTATTTACCAGAGAACAACATTATTTGAGGAGAATTGGGAAGAAGGGCCTTGTTGGAGTAGGTGTGGCCTTGTTGGAGGAAGTGTATCACTGGGTGTGGACTTTGGTGTTTTAAAAGCCCAGCCAGGCCCAGTCTCTCTGCCATTCTGCCTACAAATCAGGGAGTAACTTTAGTTACTGCTTCAGTGTCTGCCTGCCTGTGTGCCATGATGCTCCCCACTGTGATGATAATAGACTAAACCTCTGAAACTATAAGCAAGTCCCCAGTTGCCTTGATCATGATGCCTATTTGCAGGAATAGAACAATGATTTTAATGGCTTTAATTATTAAATCTGAAAACGTTTGCAACAAAAATTCCTTTAGTAAACATAGCCTTAATTTCCATGTACCATGCCATGATTTGTGGGAACCTGTGAACTTGAGAGCAAAGGTGCCGATGAATGTGAAATAAAGGGGTCTGTAAAGGCTGAGGGCTTAGTACCAATACTTTAGGTTCATTTTCCAAAACATGGAGGTATTGAGATAAAAGCAAAGATTTTTAGAAATAGTGACAAACTTGGCTTGCAGCATGGGCATTTGTTGGATTGAATTTTCTGATAAACGGGTGATTTGGGATTTAACTGCTAATGACTGATAATCAAAGCTGTATTTCTTAACTTTATTATGGAACTTATAATTTGATTATCAAGTTGTTACCAATTGTGGCTCATTTTT
Organism: Bramus lutescens; assembly: GCA_001685075.1. Classification (NCBI taxonomy): domain Eukaryota; kingdom Metazoa; phylum Chordata; class Mammalia; order Rodentia; family Cricetidae; genus Bramus; species Bramus lutescens. Next base: position 234,066 of record LOEQ01001299.1, read on the forward strand.
TCCCCTATTTGCTTTAATTTTTTTCAGTTTTTGTTAATTTTGGCCAATGTCTGAACACATATAGTTCAGTGAGTTACTCTAGTAACATTGAAGATGTTATTATAAAAGTATTGGTTTAAATGTGTCACCTACTAAGTAGCCTATATCTTCTTATTAAAAGCAATAGCAGCAAAAAATTTAGACATGGAGTCTTTCCTTCTAGCCAATTTCCATTCCTGTGTGACTCTACCAACCCACAGAACCACTTTCTACCAGGCAGCCACAGACACCACACCAAAGCTGGGACTCAGGCAGGAGACTTTTAACCTCTATTCCAGTTTCTTCCAATAAACCCATAGTCCCACTTCAGCATGCCCATAAGAGCCTTTCTTCATAGCCAACTTGGGACTCAGTCTCTTGGTTCAAAGTCAGGGTCCTTCTAGTTCTTACCCACTGCCCCTTTAAGCCTCCCTTCAAGGACATCTGCATTTCTTTGTGACTTCCAGGGTTCTGACAGAGCAGCTCTCTATGAGGAACTCCAGAGCCACTGCAATTGCCTGGGACAGGAACCCCATGGCTGCCATATTAAGACCCAGATTAGGCAACAGAAACCAAAGAAGAGAACACCCACCCAACAAAGACGAGACCACTTAACTATACAAGAAAATCTTCCAAATTTATAATCCCAGATACCTGGATATCAATGCAAAAATACAACTTGAAACAACCAAAACAATATATTACCTTCTGGAACCAGCAACTATACTGCAATACACCTTGAGAAAATCAGTTTTATTAATTTATGAGACAAAACACACTTATTAATATGCTCAAGGACATTAAAATTATATGAATAATCACCTTAGTGAAGACTGTGGAAACAGAAGCAGTTGGATGAAATAATGAAAGCAATTCAAAGATGAAAGTAAAATTTAATAAAGAGAACAGGTAAAGAAAATAGAAACTGAAATAAAAAAACTGGAAGTGAAAACATGATGTCAAACCAATGCCTCAGATATCAGAGCATCACCCAGTCCTTACCAGATAAGCCTCTACTTGCAGTAGATGGTAATAAACACAGGCACCCATAATTAGACAACGTGTAGACTGTGCCACACCTTGAAGCACTCAGTCTAAATGTGATGTCTTTTTCCCCCCGTTTAAGGTTCAGAAAAATATACGGAAGAGGAGATGGAAATATTCTAAAACAAAGCAGTGATCATTGGATCCAAGGAATTAGTGTCTTCCAGACACAGCAGAACTGATACAGATACGAACTCACAGAGATTGTGCTGAAAAACACAAGACTGACACAGGTTCAAACCAGACAAAATTCCAGCACTGAGAAGATGTGAACAAAACATCCCACACCCTAACAAAGAACTTACTTCAATTGAGCCTATTGGGAAAGAGAGAATATGTTTCCTCCAATGGAGTCTAACTGAATATATCAATCACATCCCGTGGAAGGATCTAAGACCAAGAATAGCTGATTGACATAGAACAGATTCCATTCTTTGTGTGTGTGTGTGTGTGTGCACGTGTATGTGTGTGTTTATGTGTGCTTTGGTTTTGTTTTTTATGTCTTATTGTTTGATTTTATTTTGATTTGAGTTTTTTACTAAAGATAGAGAAAATATGAAGTTGTGTTGGTAGCAAGGTAGGGAGGCTCTTTGAAGAGTTTGAAGCAGGGAAAAGAATATGATCAAAATATATTGTATGAAAAATTAAATAAAAAATAGCAGAAAATACAGAAATAGCAGGAAATGTCTGTGTTTTTGAGATTATATTTTCATTAAAATGTTTTTCTAATATATATTCAATTAAGGGATGAGACATCTGTAGATAGATGAGAAAAGCAGACCCTTAGTTTTCAGAATTGTTCAGACTGAGAAGTCATGTGCTGAAATGGAAGAGATAGCTGACAAGCTGGTCAAGAGTTAAGCTCCTTGCAGCACTGTTGATGCAAAGGTTATAACTTTTTAAATTAACCCCACAGCACCATTGGAATGGGACTTCAGTGGATTGAATGGATGAATTATAAGTAAATTACTTTTTTGTATACATCCCAGTTTAGTTTAGAAATACATGTCAGGGTAAAGTCTAACAAATAAATTATCCCAGTTTCAGCAAGTATATTACGATAGTCTCAAATAATTATGGTTCCCAGCCATCTGGCTGAAGCAAAGATGAAATTTCCCCTAGAGAAATGTAATAAAAGACTTTTACTGGAGGAAAGAATATCAGATACATGGGGAGATAAGGCAATCTTAGAGAAAACCAACAGAAATCTCATGTCAAATTGAAAAACTAAAAATTAAGCATCTTTAAATATTTGAATTATAGAAAAAGAGATTTTGAGTGAATATATTTATTTTATTTCAAGATGTTGAAAATATGGGCAAAGAAACAACAGATACAAAAATTACACTACTGATTTAGGAAAGAGCCAGCTCTATAAATTTTCGTGCTGAAAATTGCATTTCAGTACTTCCCATTAAAATATTATTAAATATATCTACATTAAAAGTAAATATATCTACATTAAAAGTAAAAGCACTTTTCATAAACATATCTGAGAGCTGGACAATAATATGGATTTATTTGCATTCCTAATTTATAAAGAGCTCCTAGGAATCAATGTGAAGATGATTCAGTAAACTCTGAACACAATTCTTGAACATGATTTCATGAAACAAACTCTCCAATTTACACTGCTGAAAATGCTCAGCTTCATAATTAGAGAATTACAAACGAGCACCTCAATGGAATACAATCATTATCTATTTTAACTACTATCACTGAAGAGTTAAACAAACAAAACTGTGCAACAATGAGCTGGTAAAAATCTAGAAAAAAACAAGACCACTGGTAGTATTGTATACAGTTTTAAACATATATAAAGATCACTTTAGATGACTTTAGCAGTAGTGATGCAAACTTATGAATTCTAAATCTTGTTCATTTCTGGCATCTACCCCTAACAATGATATGTATATACACACCCTAGTAAACAAGTACAAAAGGTTTACAGCAATATAATATATAAAATACAGATACTAGATATAACATAAATGTCCAAGAGTAATCAAAAAGACAAATAGAATGAAATGCTGCTATGGAGTACCTGAAAAGAAAAAATTCCCGAGATGTCTGAATAAATTACATGGAATGTTCACTAATTTTTACTGCCAGTGGAGCTTTCCCAAGCACAATAGTGGGAAGCAGTTTCAACTTCCAGTTTGTTTGAGCTTAAAAAGGCAAAAACTATGTTGTGACATACTGTAAACCACACTTTTGGGGTGACTTCTGTTGTGGTCCAGCTGCAACAGGTTTACACACTTCAGGGTAGGGTCTGTGGATTAGAAACGTTAGGTACAAGAAACAGAGATAGGAAAGAAACATGGAGATGTAGGCTATAACTGGGAGAGCAGCTTGGTGAATACTGAATTTGCCTGCATTTATTTTTTATATACTTTTAGACCCCATTACAGAAGCAGGGGTGGTAAACAAGGTCAAAAGATGCTTTAACATAACAGAAAGGACAACCAGAAGAACTACTTGCTTCAATACTTGAGCAAATTAATTGCTTCAATAACCAAGCCATTATTTCCTCTTGAAGGAGCCATACCTGGAAATTGATTCAAATCAAGCAAATGATAGATAGAACAAAATGAAGGACATGATCAGACAATATTGAAAAGAATACATCAAACATAATACCCTCAGGCCACTGTATCCCTATGCTGTTTTTAGCTTATGAAAAATCATACACTCAAAAGACACATTAACAATTCTACGTCAAAGTTAAAAAAAAGTAAAACATGCAATAATATATACAGTTGCACTTTTAGGTGATGAAGTATAGAGAAGTTACAGCTATGAGGAATGTCACAGAGGAAAGAGTAAGATTTTAGGTGTCTTTTGGCCTGCATTAGTATTTTCTTTTCAATGATTTGTTAGTTATACATGTCTTATTTATCTTTGTGTATGTGATATTTAATAAAACTGTTTTAACAGTATTAGTGCCTTTTTTGTTTTGTTTTGTTTTTCAAAGTAAGGTTTCTCTATGCAAGCTTGGCTGTCCTAGAACTGACTTTGTAGACCAGGCTAGCCTCAAACTCACTGAGATCTGCTTACTGCTGACCCCCAAGTGCTAGCGTTAAAGGCTTGTGCCACCACTGCCCAGCTGTTAGTGCCTTTTTAATGAAAAATGACCTTGAGGTGAATCTTTGACTAGATTTGTCTATTCATTGTGGTTTTTATTTCACTAAAAATTGTATTTTACTTCAGAGTTGGCTATATATGACATCATATTGGCTACTGTAATAGAATGAGAGAATTAGGACAGAAGGATAAGTGTAGCTTAATGTCATTAATAACTAAAGATATGAGGTATAAATATTTCTACATATGTGTAATCATATTCAGTTTTATAAATATTTATTTTATGTGTATGACTACTTTTCATGCATGAATATATGTGTATAATTTGTGTTCAGTCTCTGAGGATGTAAGAAGTGAATTTGTGTTCATTCCTTAAGAGTGTAAGAAGTGGGTGTCAGATCTTCTAGAACTGAGTTACTATGGTTGTAAGCCATGACAAGTTGCTGGGAACTGAACTCAGATCCTCTGCAAAGGTAACCAGTGTCTAAACACTGAGATTCAGTGCAGCCATTTATGTATACATAACTGTATGCAATTTTAAAGCTGCTGTTCATGAATGGCTTGTTATCGCTGCGTATCCTTTTTGGTAAGAAAAAGATGGGATACTGGATTTGATTTTAAAAGTCTATTTCCTTTTTTATTAAATATGAATGGACACAATTTTATATTTTGTGGGATTCTGATTTATTTCATGAGTATGATGGATTTATTGTAATGAGATCTGCACAAAATGGGTTGTGTGTGGAGAAAGGCCATCTGTGTGCGATGGCTGTTGTTGAATTCAAGAGTGCAGAAAAATGACTAATAAACAATAGGTTTATTAAAGTAATAGGTTACTGTGTGTTTTGAGCGTATTATTCCTCATAAGTTAAAAACAACATAGATATAAACTGATACATTGCCTGAGAGTATTATGTTTGATGCGTTTTCTCAATATTGTCTGATTGTTTCCTTCATTTTGTTCTATCATTTGTTTGATTTGAATCAATTTCCAGATATGACTCCTTCAAGAGGCAGAAACCCTGAAAGTTTCTAACTGTGTTTAAGGTACAGTCAAATTGTACTGCTGTCTTATAATTTAGAAACTTGTAAGTCAAAATTGAGTCTGAAGTGTTGATTTCTTTTGTTTAAAAGATGAATTAAATTTTTTTTTTTATTTTTTGGCATACTTGCTTCAATCCTAATTGCACTTGAAGGCATGGATACTAAGTGAGAAAGCCAGAATCACGTCTTCCATTTGGAGGCGCTGTGTTCTGCTCCTGGTTAGTCTATGGAGTGTCTGACGTGCATGCAAGCAGCAGAATTACTATTGAACTGTTGTCATGGAGCAAAAGCATGTCAATCTGAGCGTGCCTTCAGGGTGTTGTCACAAATGACTTTACTACAGTTAATTGCTTTTTTCTGCCAGAAAGAAAAGGGTAGAAGAATGAAGTCATGATCATTTAAAACTGTCATAATCATTGATACAGCATTGCCCATTTTGGAAAGAAAAGAACAAAAATTAAGTCTTGTATTTGTTAAAACAGTGGATGGGGCAGAGGGGAGGTAGAAGAGAATGGGAGGAGAGAAGGAGGGGAATCTGAAATCAGGATATAAAATAAATGAATGAATTTAAATAGTAATAACAATATAAAAGAAAAGTATTGGGTCAAAGGAGATGAAATGAAATATGACATTTGTTACTTTGTTACTTAATTTTTGAGAGAATATTACAATCTTTAGGATAGACTGTCCTCACCTTGTAGCCCAAGTAAACGCCAAACTCAAGGCAATCTTTTGGCCTTAGCTTCTCAAATCCTAAAATTATAAGTGTGAAACACCATCTCGAGCCTCAGTTAAATACTTTATATGCCTGAAAAATGGTACTTGGTTCATAGCTGCTTTTAATTTTTCCATGATCCTTTTCCATCTAAATATCTGGGAACCTCTGATTTAGAAATTAATAAATCAGGAAAGGGTCAAATTTCAAGGCCTGTCTAAGGAAGAACAGATCTAGAATATAGTCACAAACATCCAAAAAGCTTAAAAACAAGTCTATAATTTATAGTTGCCCTGAGGCAACAATAACTAATCTGCTGAAAATTTGCTTATTTTATGCATCTATTTTGCTTGTTTTACTACTTTGATTTTCATAAAAAACACATTTATTTCAGCAACTGTCATTTCTCCTGGCATTTATGTGATCTCTGAGCTATGTGAGAAAATACACATATTTCTGCTTTACAATTTTTATTGAAAAATGATTTCCTTAAGAAATTCATTTATTTTTTGCTCCATACTAGAATCATTTTCATTTTTCTTTCTGGCCCCCACCAGTCACTGCAGAAAATGAGCATTATAGTTTCTTTAGTTCAGCATGTGCTTTAAATCTTCTCCAACTGTGGGTTGAATGGCATTTTATTATTAACTGTAAAGGAGAACAAGTGGAAGCTTTCAGAACACAGGTCACACCAAAAATTATTCAGTGATAATAACCCAGTAGATTATATTTAAATGACATTCCCCCTCATAAATACTCCACATGATTCATGACTAGAACCTAATAAGCTCTCACATCATTCCTAGGAGTCAATCGAGTGGTATGAACAAATGATTATTCTCAGATATATGGTAAACATGAGCAGATTAGTGAAGGTGGATGGCCTTGAGGGTCATATTTCAGAAGAGAATCAGAGAGAATGCCCTATTTCATAGAAGAATCACTACAGACTGAAGTATCAGACAGCAGTGCCAATGACTGGTGGTGGACATCTCTTGCTCTCAGTTGCTTGACTTTAGTTCCAGTGTTTTCTTGCCAGAATTTATACATTTTAATTCAGCTTTGAATAGTGCATTTCATTGTTGACTTCGGGATCCCAAGTGTCATGGAAGGCCCCTTTCATAAGCCTACAGCTTCAGGAAGTGGGTGCAATAAGTAATCAAACAACTAACAAACAAATGAATAATTCTTGCACATATTCACCTGTGGTAGATTCCCTGTTAGAAGATCTTGGACATGATTGTTGGGAACAGTCATCCGAAGAAATGTACCTGTGGAGCAAGGGAGAGAGTTCAACATCCTGTTACATTGTGTTCTGCTTTCTACTTAGACGCAAACATGGACAATGTGAGGCAGAGGCCCTGGTTATGAAGTGATAGAGTGTGGCTTGTCAAGAAAATCAAAGACTGCTGCTGAAAATACAATCTCTGGACCAAGGTGTAGATGTTAAAACTGTGCATCAAGTGCTGTTAAATAATGGAGCAATTTATACTGACAGGAAAACAGATCTTCTAAAGCAGTGATTTTCCATCTTCGGTGACTATCCCTTCGTGAACACCAGAGCCAAGGACATAGAAGGTAGCGTAGCAGGTAGCATAGCTAGGCTTTAGAACAGCATTTTATTTGGAGGAATGCTTCCTAAGCACTCTTCAGATCATGCTAGGCCACCCAGGATGGAAGGAAGGCTTTAATTCTTCTACAGGCTAATGAAACATGATGTGCTCCAGACAACACCAACATCCTGTGTTTAGATTTGTATTCAACTGTGGGCAATACATTAGCATTTTATCTTTGGGAAGTGAAGCGACTATTTCACTAGGGTAACACATAAACATCACAAACATTCTAGAACTATGTGCTAACAAGACTTGGACAATAAAAAATGTATTACTGAATACTGTGGCATCACAGAAAAGTCATAAAAATAAGTTACAGACATAGCTTCCTGATGGGGGCCATACTGGAGGAACAGCAAACAACCTTGGAACTTTTAAAATTACCTCCTAGTACAAACATGTTGGATGAGCTTGGAGAGGCAGAGCCCTGAGGATTTCATGTCCTGAGGACTTCATGCTGTTATCGAGCAGTAGTCTGCTTATTACCCTCATGGTCACCATATCCCTCCTAATCTGAGTTGTATGAAAACTCTCATGGAGTTTCTAGCCCTTCACTAGGAGATGTTACTGGTACTTAGAATAATAATTATTGAGTTTTTCCAAGCATTGCTACTGGAGCAGATTAAAAATTCAGCCACCACCCTTAGAAGGAATTTAGACATGTTGATTGTTAGTAAAGTTAGGTTAAGATGTTTTTGTTACTGGATTTAATGTAGAAAATCTTGGGGGAATGCTTTAAAGTTTAGAAAGACACATTTATAACAGTAGAGTGAGGGATTCTTTGAGGTCAGGGAACAAAAACAATGGCAGCCCTGGCTATTATTGAATGACAGGTATTTTTCTTGCTAGGATGGGTTGGTGATCAAAGGTGATACTTAATTCCCTGTACTCATTTCTGGCCTCAACTTCCCGATATGATTTAATAAAAGCTATTCATGAGTGGGTATGCACCCTGAGGACTTAACGTAGAGAGGACTCATTGATTTTCATACATAAAAGTTTAGATTTGTGATTCTTTTAAGATTTATTTATAAGATTACCTTTTGAAATAAATAATAATACAATTGATTCTTTCATTGTAACTGCAAAATGCAGTCTGCCAGTAAAAGAATTGGCTGATAAAAATATCTCATTTACTTACTCTTTGTTAATCTATAAAAGTTGCTTAGACATGATTGTACATGGGTCCTTGGGAATAAATTATTCTTTACCTGTTATATGTAAAATGTTTCATCATGTAAGAAAAATGAGAAACATACTTCTTTTTCACTTGTATTCATTCTCTTGAAAAATAGAATGGAACCACATTGTAAATTTTATAATACATGCAAGATGTAAGGGGAAAAATGAAGCTAGTTAGAAGGAAGACACCAGGAAAGAGGCAAAGAAATAAAGAGTAAAGAGAGACTCTAAAGATTGTGTGTATGTGTGTGTGTGTGTGTGTGTGTGTGTGTGTGTCTGCCCCAGAGAATTGTTTTACGCCCTCAGAAGAAAAAGTAAATTGAATGATTAGGGGTCCAACTGCTTGCCTTCCCTTCAGTCCCCGAGATGCTGAAGGCTGTTCTTTGCCGCAGCAGGTTCCCTTAGTAATCAGATCTTACATCAACATGGCATGTTTTCCTCAAACAATTAACCAACATTTAGCATTATCTTAAGCCAAAACCTTGTGATTTTTCTGATTCTGTCTAGTATATCTTATTACATTTTGTCATCCTGCCTCCTGAGGCTTCATTTGAGCTGTACAATTTCTCAGATTTTGTCCAATTTTAGAAACTTTGACAGTTTTGATGAGTGCTGGTCAGATATTTTGTAGATTGTCTCACAGTGGAGTTTCTCTCTCTCTCTCTCTCTCTCTCTCTCTCTCT
>LOEQ01001299.1:268369-282709 GCA_001685075.1 Bramus lutescens
TCCTTCTCCTTCTCCTTCTCCTTCTCCTTCTTCTTCTTCTTCTTCTTCTTTTTCTTCTTCTTTCTCTGGTCATGTTATCATAGCACATGTGAGTTATTTTCTTAAGACTAAAAATCTTTAATTCTGTCTATAACCTCATTAGAATTTTTAATTCTATACTTGATTCCAACCATTCATCTTCAAAATAGTCTTTTATTTTTTGTCTTTATGCTTTGTACTACATTTTTGTATTTATTCACAAATAAATAATTTAAATAACATCTGTATTCAGTTAATTTGTGAATATTAAAAGGTATTATGTATGCTCTTGAGAAAAATAATATTTCCAGCATGATTACTGAACCCCACTATAATATTGCATTATTAAGTGCATTTGATGTAACACAAAAATTACTTTACCAGAAGGTTACAATTGTTTTATCAAAATTTTGTATTTCCACAGATTTTCCTTAATAAACCAACACACTTAAGGATATTTTAGATTTAATAAAAATTATAATGAGTATCCTACTTTTGTTCTCTCTTGAATCTATGGCACAAAAATGTTTTACTTATCTTTGTAAGTACAACTTGATTTTCCTTTGCATAAGAGTACTGATTTGATACTTAGATTGTGTCAATAGCATTGAAAATACTGTAATATATCATCCACATCTGGCTGATGACATTTGTCTAATTTGTTTCTTGCATTTAATGACTTTTCATTTCTGTGGCAGTCTTTGGTTGGCATCCATAAGCTAATAGCGAGTGGCATTATTAGGTGTGGCTTTTTTGGAGTGGGTATAGCATTGTTGGAGGAAGTGTGTCACTGTGAGGGCAGGCTTTTAGGTTTCCTATGTTCAGGATACCACCCAGTGTTTCAATTGACTTCTTGTTTCCAGGAAGATGTAGGACAACATTTGCCTGCATGCTGCTATGCTCCCCACCATGATGATAATGAATTAAATCTCTGAAACTGCACATGAGCTACTTTCAATCAAGTGTTTTCCTTTATAAGAGTTGCGTTGGTCATAGTGACTCTTCACAGGAATTAAAGCTCTAAGACAGTTTCTTCCCTTTAATTATATGAACAAGAGAATATATCATTTTTACATTTTATTCAGAGTTCAGAACACAAGGGTCACTTGAATGTTTCAACCTCATGTACTTGTAATTCTTCTCAAACTGTCTAATTAGCAGTGAATTTTAATTAGATTAAAAGAAAACTGGTAATTATGATATATTTCTCATCTGTGATAAGTATGATATTTTAATATCAAAAGTATGGCTTGAATTTTTATTGTATTTCTCATGAAGCAAACAATATTCTCTGGTGTGTTTATATCTTTTAATATTTAGAGATAGATAATATCCTTGAAGGATGTACTGTGAATGTAGAGTTGTTTGCCTCTTTCTCTACAGAATGCAAACTTGGACTATCCAGAGAGGCACAGAGGAAATAGGCCCAAGATTGACTAAGATCTTCTGAATCTCATTTTCAAGGGAAGGTGCTTTAGAAAACATGGGTCAGTGACACATCCTAGCAAATCATGCTGTGTCACTTCCTCTGTGCTTTTGATATCTATGGACCAATTGGTCCATCAGAATTAATCGTTTGTGAACATCAGTGTCAGTGGCCTCCTCTGAGACACACATGCACTTGTGTAGTATGTGGCCCAGTAGGCCCATCTCTCCAGGAAGTTATGCTCATAATAACATAACAAGAGAAAGTACCCATAATATTCCAGCATAGTGAGATACATGAGAACATATGGAAACACAGGCACTGAGGGTTTCTTGACTGTGTCGTACAACACAACACATTAATTGTAAAATGAAAATTTTATTATATCAGGAACCCAGAACTAAAGCTTATTTAAAATTCTGCGTCAAGTGACTCTACATTTTATCTTTAAATATTATAATTTTATACTTTAATTACTGTAAATGTAATAGTTAAGGAACTATTATGTTGATGCATTGCACAGAAAATAATTTTTTGAAATATGAGTCAAAGTACATACAGCTATCACAAAACCAGTGGAGCATGTAGTGTTGAGGTCACCGTTCTATTATACTTTGCTGTAGAGTAATGCATGGGGTTTCTACCAAGATTAAAAATAAAGAAAAGAAAAGACAGTATTTTATCAGGATGGATTTCCTTTCAGTCATTAGAAATCTTCACTTGGCAAAAGGGATTTTACTCTTAAGAAAAGTATTTAAGAATGTGTTTGAAAATTTTTAAATCTTTTAACTGAATTCATCATTAGTGAAATCTTTTCTGCATTCTTCAGGCTTCTGTTTTTCATAATTATCTTCACTTTGAAGGATATAGACTTTTTTTATAAAAAGCACACAGTGTCTTGGAGAGTTTAATAGCATTAATTCATAAGCTTCAGATGACTCATATCTGTTGTAAGTGTGGGGTATCTTAATTCTTCATCTCTCAATCTTACTCATGACAATTTTGGTCTGGTCATTATAGCGGTCTGTGAATTGTGAGAATTTTTACTTTTGCAGTTTGAAAACACTCATTAGTAGATATTTTCAAACAAACTCTGTATCTAATCCTCACCAAACTTTCCCCACTAGATGTTTTATTAATATGTGATCCTTTCTTCAAATACACAGAAAATATGAATAAATATTTGTTTATTCACATGCACCTTCACATGTGTAATACAGATAACATGAACAGCCACAAAAATTAAGAGTATTTAGTAAGAGTAAGTGAAATAAATTTCAGAGAAGTAAGACCTTGGGAGGAGAAACAGAGCAAGAACACTGTGCCTGCAATACACAATTCCTGAGAGAAAAGTGATAGGTATAAAAACAAATAGGAACAAACTAATGAAAACGTAATAAATTCTTAAAGGGCTGCCTAAGCTTTCCAGGTAAAAAAGAATCACAGGGTGTCCCTGATGAACAGGACTCAGAACATATTGGACAGATTTGGGGATGCATAAGCTTCATGTGGAGGGTTGGGAAGGGAAAACAGACAAGTTGCATATCTCTGCGAATCTATTGTAGAAATGGTTGGGTGCCATTTGTAATAAGGTAGGAGTCATTCATCTGTCAGCTTACTCTTTTGTTTTCAGATAAAGAGAAGTGTAATTGTTGCTGGGAGAGTGCTAGTAAGTCCCCCTTTCTCTTCATCTTTGCTATGTATCTCAAAGCTTCAGAGTACATTTAAGCTAAGGGCTTTGACACTGTGAGAAGTTCAGGATCCTACCTTCTCCCATAGGATTCTCTGGCGATTAAATACAGAATTTACTTAGCACAGAAGAAAGGGAGGGACACATCCACATTCCTAGGGCTTAGATGCCCAGGGTATAACGAAGCATGGAGTTATTATAAGACTCAATGAGATGTGTTCTTCCATAGATTAAGATTGTTTATGACTTTCCTTAATAGCGGTTAGTTCATAAAAAATGGAATCCAAATCTCATCTTGAATATCTTTGGTTTCAGTCTGAATAAAAACAGAATACAAATTTCCAAAGCTTTTGCTTTGTAAATCTCTGTAACTTCCCAATGATGTCTAGAGAAGAGAAATTGTGGTAAGTATGTAATAACTGCAAATTCAGAGAAGCCAGGACATCAGACTACAGGCAGGGTCATCTCTGTCGAACTGAAGAAACTGTTTCTAAACTATTTTAAAGTTGAATTTTATGCTTATTAGTGAGGTAGAGCAAAAGCTGTTAGGAAACATATCAATTATGAAAATATAAGAAGACATAATTATCAGGGCCAAACAGATAGAAAAAAGTTGTACCATTTAGACTAAAGTCAGAGATCACAATACCAATCAATATATTCATGTATTTATATAACTTTTTCTGTAAATGCTTTTCAAATTTCTACATAACCTTCACAAACCATTTTATTACAAGTAGTTTTTAATTATGACATAACAGCAGTACTCAGTACTTTACAGAAATCATAGCAATGTGCCTTACACTCATGACTATTTTGAAATATCCCCATTTAGTTGTCTGAGATTTTAAGAAAAGACCACAACCGCTGGAATTTCCAGGTACAGCTGCTGCTTCTTGCCTCCTTCAATTAGGAAGCATGAATAAGGAAATTTAAAATTGGTAGCCAGTTTTCTCAAGGTGTTTTCACCATCAATATTTGAGCTAGTATGTTTCATATGAGTATTTACAAAAATGACACATGTATGGAAAAAGTCAAGTGTTAAGCAAAGGCATGCAAATTAGCAATCTAGGTGGCATAACATTGTCCCGCCCAATATTTTGCTCAATGCCTTTTATTGTCTCATAATGAATCTTCATCTTTTAGCCTCTTCATTGGTCCAATATAACTGATAAATCTTTATATTCTCTCAAATGGTCAATTACACTGAATTGAGAGGAAAAAATAGCAAAAGCCTTTAGCAATATCCAAGAGCCAAGGTAATTGCTTTGGAAATTATTGCTCAAATAATGAACTGCATGGACATGAATTTACATAGTGCAATTCTTTTGCAAAATAATATCTAGAATAATTTTGTTTCATTTTGATTGGGTTAACTTAGGTTCACTTAACTTAATCCTGTGTATCTAAAATATTATTTTAACAAGTGATCAATATGAAATTATTAATGAAATATGAATGTCATGGTTAATTTTTGTCAACCTGGTACAAATCTAGACATATCTTGGGAGAGGAAATTTTAATTGTAGAATTGCCTCTAAAAGATTTTACTGGGTAGGAATATATATAATACTATATTGTCACAGTTTGAATGTAATTGCTCCCATAAGTTTATAGGGAGTGACACTATTAGGAGGTGTGGCTTTCCTGTTGGAGGCAGTGTGTCACTGTGGCGGTGGGCTTTGAGGTCCCCTTCGCTCAAGTTTACTCAGTGTGATACTCAATGCATTTCCTGTTGCCTTTGGATCAAGATGTGGTTCCTTATCTACTCTTAGCTTTTTCTTCAGCACTATGTCTGCCCTCATGCCACCATTTGTGGCCATGACAAAAATGAACTAGACCTCTGACTGTAAACCAATCAATGAAATGTTTTTCTTCATAAGAGATGCCTTGTTCATGGTGTTTCTTCCCAGCAATAGAAGCTATAACTAACACAGAAGTTGGTACCAAGGACCAGGGACTTTTTTTAAATTTATTAGATTTTTAAAAAATGCCAATCCATGTTCCCACTCCCTTCTCTCCTCCTATTCCCTCCACACACCCTCCCACCCTACCCCCATACACCATACAATCCTCAGAGAGGCCCTCCCTACTATATCTAGGCTGAGCAAAGTATACATCCAAAGAGGCTAGGATCCCCAAAAGCCATTACATGCAGTAGGGATAAATCCTGGTGTGACTATCAGTGACCCTTCAGTCTGCCCAGCAATTCAACTGTCAACCACATTCAGAGGGACTAGTTTGATCCTATGCTTGTTTTTTTCTCTGTCCAGCTGGTGTTGGTGAGCTCCCATTAGCTCAGGTAGACAGTTTCAGTGGGTGAACCCATCATGATCTTGAACTCTTTGCTCATATTCTCATTCCTCCCACTCTTCAACTGAACTTTGGGAGCTCAGTCCAGTGCTCTGATGTGGGTCTCTGTCTCTGTTTCCATCAGTTTTTGGATGAAGGTCCTATGGTGATATTTAAGATATTCATCAGTCACGGCAAGTCAAGTTCGGGCCCCCTATCCTCTATTGATTAGTGTCTTAGCTGGAGTCATCCTTGTGGCTTCCTGGGAATTTCTCTAGAGCCAGGTTTCTGCTAACCCAATAGAGGCCTGACCATAGACTCTTGACATTGGAACTATGGTTTAGAAAAGCACTTGAAATATTTAAGCACTGTTTAGTGGGCCATACTAATAGGAGCAGGAAAAACAATGGCGCTGAGAACAATTTGAAGTGTGACTGGCTCAAGAGGTTTCAGAGGAGAAGAACTCAGTATGTTTCCTAGAGACATTTCTTGTGATGTTTTCTTGAGGAAAGCAGCTGCTTTTAGCCCTTGTCTGAAGAGTCTGCCTGAGGCTAAAGTGATGAGATTTAGATTATTTCCATTGGCAATGCAAATCTTAAAGGTGCTGAGCATAGACTTGTGTGGTTCCTAGTGTTGATGTTTGCAAAGACTTATAATAATAAAAGAGCAAACTGAGGAAGGAAAAATACAAAATATATAATTTGAAGAGAAACTGAGCACCAGAAAGTAGAATGCAGCTAAGTTCTGTGTTCAACAAGATAAACTGACTAAGATATAGATTAAAGAGAGTGGTTATGGAAAGGGATTAAAGAAAAGCTTAGAGCTGGGTGTGGTGTTGCACGTCTTGGAAGACAGAGGCTGGTGGATCTCTGAGTTTGAGACCAGCCTGGACCACAGAGAATGTTTAAGGACAGCCAAGCTTAGGCAGTGAAGAAAACCATGGAAAACAGAAAGCTGGTGAAGATGAAATTGAACAAGGGGGCCATGTTCCAGCCTTAGCAAGCAGCAGAAGAACTTGGCAGTTTTGGCCATTCTGGATTTATACTTAAGGATAAATAAAAAAGGGATTATGACATTTGCCTCCAGGACTAAAGAAAGTCACTGAGGCCAGGCTTGTGTCAGTAGTTTCTATAAACAGAAGCTTAGAGAGGCTATTTGGTGAGCTATGAAGTATATTTGCATGAAGCTATGATATTGAAGCCTGGTTTGCCTTGGAGACCCTGAGATGTTGGAGTTGTCAGAGCCCTGGGTTACCTGCTGATGAGAGCTTCTAAGAGGGAGTGGAATCAGCCAAGAGAAAGAAGTGAACTGCTGTCAATAATGCCCAAAGCAGTTGGAGATTTGCTTTGACATCAGACAGAGATACAGAGTTTGGAGTTTGCTCAGCTGGTTTTTAGTTTTACTTTAATCCAGTATTTCCTCACTGTGCTCCATTTTCTCCCTTTTTGAGTGGTAATGTATATCATCTGCCATTATGTGTTGGAAGCATGTGATGTTTTTATTTTTATTTTTATTTCATAGGGGATGATAGTTAAGAGATTTTATGAATCTCAGGAGAGGTTTTGAACTTTGGACTTTAAGACATTGTTGAGACTGTAATAGATTATGGGGACTTCTGAAGCTGGACTTGATGCATTTTACATTTTGTTATTGTTACATGCTTATGGGGGCCATGGAGTGGAATGTCGTAGTTTGAATTTAATTGGCCCCCATATGATCATAGGGAATGGCACTTTTGGGCAGTGTGACTTTGTTGGTGTAGCTTAGCCTTGTTGATGGAAATGTGTTACTCTGGGTGTGGATTTTGTGGTCTCATATATTCTAAAGCCAGGCCCATTGTCTCAGATTACTTGCTGTTGCCTGTGGGTCAAGATGTAAGAACTTTTGATTCCTTTTCCAGCACCATGACTGCCTTCATGCTACAATGCTCCACCCTGATGCTAATGGACTGAACCTCGGAAAATGTAAGCCACCCAATTAAATATTTTCCTTTGTAAATATTGCTGTGGTCATGGTGTCTCTTTATAGCAATAGAAAACCTAAGGCATGTAGTTTGAATTAAAAATATGTAAAAGAATTAATGTTCTTATTTACCTCTCTCTCTCACACACACACACACACATACACACAAGTTACATTTTACTATGAGAGTGTCTACTCTGGGCAGTGGGGTTCTAATATGTGCAGGAGAGGTAACTGAATATTATCCTTGGATCCGGCCAGTAAGTGGCATCCCTCTGTGATTTTTTTCTCTTTTTTTCAATACATCCCTACTGAAATTTCATTTTTCCACTCCTTCCAGTTTCCTCCTCTGTTCTCCAGATCCACTCCTCCTCTGTTTTTCTTCAAGAAAATCAGTCCTCCCTGAGGTATCAACTGAGCATTGCATAGCGAGTTACAGTAAGTCTCTCATATTAAGGCAGGGATAGGCAACCTAGTGGAAGGGAAAGGGTCACAAGAACAGGCTAAAGAGTCAGAGACACACAAGTTCCCACTGTCAGGAGTCCTACAAAAACACCAAACTAACAATCATCACATATGCATGGAGGACCTTGCTCAGATTCATATAGGCTCCATGATTGTCACTTCTGTCACTATGCGCCCCAATGAGCAATACTTAATTGATTCTGTGGGACTTGTTCTCTTGGCTTTCTCAACCCATTTTTCTCTTAGAATTCTTCCACGTACGCTTCTGTGGGGTTCTCTGAGCTCTGCCTAAAATTTGTCTGTGGATTTCTGCTTCTACTCCCATCAGCTGCCTATACAGGTATCTCTGATGATGACTGGGCTAGGTATCAATATATGAGTATAACAGAAGAGCATTAGCAATTATTGTATCACTCCACCATCCTAGGTATCTGGTCTATCCATCTCCATTTCCTGGTCATTCAGGCAGTGTTGGATGGGTTCGCTATCCTGGTTTAGCTCTCAAGTTAGACTGGTCATTGGCTGACCATTCTCACAAATTATATACCACCATTGTTCCAGAGCATCTTGCAAGCAGGATAGATTTTACATTGAAGATTTTGCAGCTTGGTTCATGTCCCAGTCCCTCCATTGGAAGCTTTATCTAGTTACAGAAGATGACTGGCTAAGGTTCCATATCCTTCATTACTAGGGTCACCTTGGAAGTTTCCTGGGAGTTTCCACTGCACTAGGTGTTCCATTTTGCCTCCCCAGTGCCCCCAAATTCCAGTATCTTCTCCCCATATTCCTTCCCTGCACCCACCAGATCCTCCCTGTTCCCATCCCCCCTGCCTCCCAGTCTTTCTGCAAAATCTTTTTCATTTTCCCTTCCCAGGGAGATCCATGCCTCCCTCTTAGAGGCCTCTTTGCTGTTTCTGATTCATGCCTTGAGATTCTGGCTTGACTTCCTTCAGTGAAGGGCTACAATATACAAGATGATAAAGCCCTTTTCTCCCTAAGTTCCTTATGGTCAGTTTTTTTTATCGCAGTAACATAAAGCAAACTAGGACATTATTTTGCTAATTTGTCACACTAAAGTTTCCAAAATCTAGATGAATTTTACATTTCTAATTTAGGCTAGCATGGACTAATTCTTTCGCAAGGGCCTAATAGCCACATATGACTATTAACAAAATTTTAAAACTCATGGTATTCTTGAAATATATTTAGGTCCATTTCTGTTTTGTTTGCCTCTTGTCTTTACTCTTTTCCTTTTTATTAAAAAAAACTTCCATTTTTTGAGAGGTCCAAATATTTGTATTGAATTTAAGCTATTTTCACTTTCTTCTTCTTCCAACTTCTCTCATGTGCCTCCCAACACTTAGGCTTTTTCTTTATTTATTATTCTTTGTATCTGTCTCTCTGTCTTTGTGCCTCTATCTCTGTCTCTCCCACACACAGAGAGTTACACACATAAAGTTATAAATACATCCCACTGAGTTCACTTACTACTGTTCATATATATATATGTGTGTGTGTGTGTGTGTGTGTGTGTGTGCTTGGACCTGTCCACTTGGGAATGGATAGCTTATTAGGGGATTTGCCTCTGCTGAAGAATAATTCTTTCACTCAGCAGCCATTAATTGCCTAGTACTTCTTCATGTAGGGTTTGTGAGATTTCTCTCATCCGTGTTGGAATATCTGTTAGTATTGTCATTTTTCTGGTTTTGTTTAGGCACTTATATTTTTATTTTATGGGTATGTAGTGAGAGCAGCAACGGGCCGCGTCCCACCACACAAAAGGAGCACAAGTCCTTTGTTTCCACCCAGCTAGCTTAGCCCCGAAATAATTACATGGAAACTGTATTCATTTGAACACTACCTGGATCATTAGTTCTAGACTCTTACTGGCTGTCTCTCACATCTTGATTAACCCATTTCTGTTAATCTGTGTTTATCACAAGGTCATGGCTTACTGGGGAGATTCTTACCTACGTCCATCTTGGGCCAGAGCTTCATGGCATCTGCATGACTCTGCTTTCTTTCTCCCAGAATTCTGTTCTGTCTTCCTATCAGGCCAAGCAGTTTTCTTTATTAATCAACAAATGAAAGCAACAGATAGACAGAAGACCCTCCTAGATCATGGGTACAGACAACATCTCCCAGCAGATGCCCTGGTCACCAAGCTCTTATATTCTTTCTGCCTGGTCCAGGATATCCCCTTATCCTTCTGTGCATGGGTTATGTTACCAATGTTATCAGTTGGGGTTGGGAACTCAATGGTCACTTATTCCCTACATTTTTATAGTGGTATCTTTCTGCAATGGTCCATATGCATTGAAAAAAAGAAGGCTTTTTATGTGGAATGAGATATCAGGCATGAAACCTTTTCTATTGAGTGGGCCTGGATTCCGATAAGAAAGCTCTTGGCTATCTTCAGGATATAAGTGGTACTCCTGCACCTTCTGTAACATCTTGCTGTTCTGGTCATGATGATGTATAAGGTGGGTATTATTATTAATTGACTCTCTATCTTGGCAGATTGAGTAACTCATTCTAATAATATAAGACTAGTTAGTTCTTTAAGAAAGAGAAAGACTGTACTCCATTTTTTTATTGGATTATGTGATCTTTTGGTGTCCAATTTCTTGAGTTCTTTGTGTATTTTGGAGATCAGACCTCTCCTTTATGTGGGGTTAGTGAAGATCTTTTCCCATTCTGTAGGCTGTTGCTTTGTCTTGTTGACCATTTCCTTTGCTTTACAGAAGCTTTTTAGTTTCAGAATGTCCCATTTATTAATTGTTTCTCTCAGTGTCTGTGATGCTAGGGTTCTATTTAGGAAGTGATTTCTTGTGCCAATGCATTCAAGTATACTTAACACTTTATCTTTTATGAGGTTCAGTGTGGCTGGCTTTATGTTGAGGTCTTTGATTCATTTGGACTTAAGTTTTGTGCATGGTGATATATATGGGTCTATTTTCATTTCTTTACATGTTGATATCCAGTTATGCCAGTACCACTTGTTAAATATGCTTTCTTTTTCCTATTTGACATTTTTTTGCTTCTTTATCAAATATCAGGTGTTCAAAGATGTGTGGATTAATATCCGGGTCTTCTACTGGGTTCCATTGGTCCTCCTGTCTGTTCTTATGCCAGTACCAGGCTGTTTTCAGTAATTAAAAAAAAAGAAAGAAAGAAGGTATGAAGTTGGAAAGGTGAGGAGGTGGGGAAGATCTGAGAGGAGACAAGGGAAAGGAAACTGCAATCAAAATATACTGCATGAAAAATTTTCAATAGAGAGTTAGCATTTTGCTAATAACTTATAATATATTTTGACTGTATTCAACCCCTCCTCCAATTCCTCCCAGAAACTTCTTGCAAGTATATATCTAGAGGCTAAAGGCATGGTTCAGGGGTTAACAGCAGTTGCTGCCCTTTTAGAAACCTCCCCTTTAGTTCTTATCTGCAATAAGGTAGTTCACAATCAGTTCAGGGCATATGAGACCCTCTTCTGGTCCAAGTGTACCAGGCACCCATGTGGTGCACAGACATTCATGTAAGGAAAACACTCATACACATAAAACAAAATAAACAACTCTTAATTTTAAAATATTCTCACAGAAATGACCTTAAAATGTCAGAGGGCCAAACAAAGTTCTCTTCCTCTTATAAATGAGGCTAAAGACAGCATGTAGGGACATTTCTCAGTACAGTGCTGGTTACTCAAGTTTCTGCTCTGTACAACTTCTTTCCTTGTATCTTTAAATGCAAATCACAACAACTACAGGTAAACTGTTTATTTTATCCATACCAATCCTTAACTTGTTTCTATGCTCACGATTTAAAACATAATTGATGGGGTTGTCCCCAACCCCAGGTGAAAAGCATAAAAATTCAAAAACAAATGAATAAACAAATGTGAGAATTTTACTTGGTTAATAAATAATTATAAAATAGATTGTATCTTTCTAAATTTGTTACTGTGGCTTTGCCTATAAACTATCTGATAAAAACTTGTTTTATTGATGAGAAGTAGCTGGAATATGAAACAATTGATAGGATTAAGAGACATAAAAAACTAATTCAAGATGATTGATGTAGGGGTGAACATCTCATGGAGCTTATCCTTCCTGTTGCCCCAAAAGATGTTTGCATATGAACAGAGGAGACTCTTCAACACTCTCACAGAATAATATTAGACCCAATAACCACACACTGAGCAGTCACATGTACACATTCATCAGATGTGATTTCATCAGGAACTTGAATTACTGAGTGAAATTTCAAGAATTTTGTTTTATAATCACCCATTGCATTGATCTTAGGCAAATTTCCCACCTTTTTCTGTGCTGTTTGCCCACTGATACACCGTGAAAACTTAGGAACTTGTGGTTCATATTGATCAAGCATTTGATAAAGAAAACAAAACATTGTTTCTGCTGCCATGCAATCAGATGTACATGAAGAATACTAGAATCACCCCACAAACACACAGGCTGCTTCTCCATGGGTTCTGTATGCCAGTCCTCAGAACATGTACAAAAGCAGACAGTCTTTGATATTTAGAATTGTGACTTGTTATTCAAAACCATTATACAGTCCTTTTAGATAGCTAAATGAAATGATATGTCTTATTCATCAAGAAAAGATTATATATATCCTCAATGACACACACATATATGCACATACATATACACACACATAGATAAAACACACCTATGTATGTATATACATTGTGTGTGTGTGTGTGTGTGTGTGTAAAATGAGTCTTTCTCTGTACTGCCAGCCAACTCCCAAATAATGACATAGAGACTTCTTATTAAAAAAAAAAGCTTGGCCTTTTTTAGGCTTGTGCCACACTTCTTATAACTTAATTCAACCTGTTTCTATTCATCTACATTTTGTCTGGGGGTTTTTCAGTTCTCTTGTATTTTGTACATCCTACTTCCCTGCTTCCTTGGTGTCTGTCTGTCTGTCCCTACTGCCTCCTTGGCATCTCTTTTTCCATTTTCTTTGAGTCTAAATTCATCTTCCTACCTAATCTCCTTGCCTGGAAGTCTCGCCTATATGTCAGTATTGGCTATTTATCATTTCATTTGACCAATTAGGTGCCTTAGACAGGCTAGGTAAAACAGCAACAAGGCTTTACATGATTAAACAAATGCAACAAATCTTTGCATAGCTAAGCAATATTCTGCAACAACATATGATATTTCAGGTGGCATTATATTCTAGATGTAGTATTTTAACTGACATTTCTTGAATAAAGTTTTCATAGACCATTTTAAGTATTCAGTTAAAAGAATAAAGCAATTGCAATTTGGCTGGTGTGACATTTCATGATTCAACTTTATTTGCCAGCTTAAAACAAATTTCTATGTAAATAAGCTATATGAGAGGCCTCTTATGTTCCTGCTTCCTTAAGCACTTGTAAGACATGATCTTAAATACCAACTGAAATCTCACAGATAATTTAACTAATTGTTGGTTATCTGTTCCAAATCAGGTGTTGGTTTACTGTTCAAATCAAGTGTAAGTGATAACATTGCCACATTAGTTGTTAGAATAAGTTTAAGAATTTGTAATAGAATACTTATAGTTTTATAATGAGAGAATTCCCATAACCTGAACTTTAGCATATACAATCTTCCAGATAAATAAAAACCTGTTAAAAATGCTTTGAAGGTAAATAGTTATGGATAGCCACTGTAAAAGCTGAATGCTATTTTACAGAGCATCACATGACTCTTTTGCATGTAGTCATTTAAAGCAGTGAAAGAGTACCTGTGTTGGAGCAAGTGTGTGTGAGAAATGAGGTGTTGAATATTTTCCGCTAAAAGCTGTCCCTAAGAGGGATAATGAAGATGTGAACGCTGAAATGGAAAGTGTAACATGGGAGGTCCTGCTTGGGGTTTCTGTCCTGCCCTGTACCCAACAGCAGGCAAGTTCCAAAGAAAATCACACAGAGATCTCTATAAGTTATAAAGCTGATTGGCCCANTTCTCATTGCATCATTTCTACTTCCTGACTGGTTTTCCCGCCTATACTTCCTGCCTGGCCAATCAGCATTTATTTAAAACAGGATTGACAGAATACAGACAATTTTCCCACACCACTTTCCTCTCTTTTTAAAAAAAAACAAAACAAAACAAAACAAACAAACAAAAATCAAAGAGTCCATTTTTGGGGAATGCAGGCATAGTATTCCAGGCTACTTCCAGCTGGTTGTGGGTGCTGATAATCTTATGGGGACCTAAAGAAAATTTAGAGTTATTATCAAGTCCTGACTAGAGTATCCTGTGAGTCTTGATCATCTCAGTCAGCATTATTGAACCTGTTCTGGATGAAGAACTCAGACATCTGGGCCTTCTGTTCCTGCCAGAGATTTCTCAGGTGCTCTTCCTTGATCAAAGCTGATTTTTGTTAACTCTGAATAAATCCACAGCCTCTCATTTTTCTGTGGAAACAAAAGCAAAATCTCTTCTCCAAAGTAACATACCTTTTGACT
>LOEQ01001299.1:290281-303764 GCA_001685075.1 Bramus lutescens
GGGAGGGAAATGGGAGGAGGTGGAAATTTTTAATAAAAAAGTATATAAAAAAGTTAAGAAAACAATAAAATGTCTATTTAGATATAGAAAAAAAACCATAAAGCAAAGAAAATCAGCCCACAAATCACAATCCCAGAGAACCTAGGCAACAGTGAGTACATCCTGTTTTTATAAGGATTCTAGGACCTCAAACTCAAGCCTTCATGTTTTCATTTCCATCACTTTTATCCACAGAAGCATCTCCCTGGCCCAGTTGATATATTTTTTAAAAGTTAATATTTATGGTATGTTTTGCAAAACAGACTCAATAGCACACCCATTGTCTCATACAGAGCAAAGCGTATTTTGTGGGGTATTGCTACCATATGGAGTAGAAAATCCATTTCTTTCTTTCTTTGTTTTTAGAAAAAGATGAGTAAAACCCACAATCCAGAGCGGAAATAGATAACAAAATGTGGATCCCCAATAGGTCATTATGTCAGACAAACTCCACAGGCAAAGAAAACAGGCTGAGATCTGACTAATCATGAAATTTAGATGCTGATTATTTATTTATGCTAAGTGTTGCTTTGGCTTCTGTTTGTCAAACAGTGGTGCAGCTGTTACAAGAAGACGAGGTTTGGAGTGAGGAAACAATGGGAAACTCAACAACCACATCCATATTGGAATATGTAAGTAGATCATACAGAATAATATTTTATCAAGAAACAAGGGAGAATATAATGTCTACCTTGTTGGATGTGTTAAATCTCAAGGGGAAAGCAAGCCTTCATCCTCCTGTCTTAGTCAACAACCCCATAGAACTCCCAAGTGCTTGGGGAGCAGAAACATCCATTTTCAGAATTCTCTCTCTCCCCAAATTGTATTTCCTACAGGAACAAGGAAAATGAAAGCCACATCTCCTTAACTGCCTCGTGCTGCTCACAGCGCCACTGTTTGCAAATTTTTAAGTGGAAATGGAAATTGTGTTTATTTCCCTGATTTTTATTTGCAACTTTCATGTCCCAAACCTGTGTGTCTCCTGATCAAAAGTGACAGCTAGAAGCAGTAGCCATTTTAAGAGTGACATACTGTGTTACATTCAGCACGTCGCAGGTTTAGAGAATTAGAGAACACAAATATGCAAACTGCAGAGGGAACAAAACCATTTATCTATGATTTATCTACAACCATGCAAAATAAAAGCAAACCTGCATCCTATGATTTCAATACATTTCAAAAATAGATTACCAGGGTTAAGGAGATTATCCACCTTTGTCTCCTCTCCTGAATATTTTAAATTTGCCATTCTCCTATGAAAAAATAAAGAGAAAGAACATGCATAAAAGTTAAGAAGAATTAGAACAATTTCTCATCAAAAAATATATGATTTGTGTTTTCATCTGTAAAAAGAAAATTGCCTTTGAATTTAATTTCTTCACACAGATCGTCAGAGGCATCATTTAAGTGCTTGAAATCATATCAAATACTGCTGCTGACCAGCTCATTTTGCAGGCTGGTTTGATTACATTTGACTCCTAAATCTATATTCAGATATGTCATCTTCATTATATTGAAAGAAGATTCATTGTTCTCTGTTCTTTTCTTTATTTTAAATTGGGTTCTGGAGGGATTTTTTTTTTGTAAATAAAATCATGCAGAATTAAACCTCTTTGTTCTGTCTTTGGAACTTAAGAAAAAATATGAATTGGTCCTATTCATTTAAAAATATTTTTACAGATTTTTACACTGTTGTACAACAATTCCCCAAGACAAACATTTGCATTCAGGTGGTGCTTAGGGAAGGTAATCATAGAAAGGTGAATTGAGAGATGAGAAAAGTAAAGGTCAGTAATGAACCAAGCACAGTGCTGAATGGCCGAGCTGGCCTTTGGTGTGGAATACCTAGGACTCTCTTTCAGTGATATCACTGAGCTCTTATGAATATGTATTTTTGTAGTACATGTATCATGTGTGTGTGTGTGTTTGTGTATGTGTATAAAGAACAATTCAACTGGAAAATAAAAAAGTTTAAGACAATACCCTAAAGTTGCTATACTTCATGGATTACTTCCAGTGTTAACTACTTTGGACTCTCTTGCTGCATAGGTTTGAGGATGTCTTAAACTGTACAAGAGTGTCAGAGGCATATATAGCAGAAATCAAGTGGTGTCCAGTGTGAGATGAGAATCATCAATCTGTACAATGCATCCCTACTTACTATGACTGCTCTGCCTGTGAGTGTGGCTAGTACCATACATTCACTGGCTATATTAGCAAAATATAGAGAAACTCACCAGTCTGGACTTGAGACCTAAACCTGGACCTGAATGTAGAAAGTAGAATCTACCTCTGGGTGCTGTTTTAAACCAGTAGAGTCCAAGATCTATCATCAATATAGGACTGGGTGAACTGGCCCATGGGCTAAATTCAGAACAGTGTGTCACATTTTTAAATAAAAATTGTTGTCACGTAGCTAGACCGATTTGTAACAGAACACGTAAAAGCATCATTCCTGTCTATCTGTTTTCTTTTCTTCCTCCTCTTCTTCCACTGTCCTCTCCCTGCTTTTGCTATTACTAGAACTGGACTAACTGACTGTTTTGTTTTTCATCACATATCATTAATTTCAACTTCCAAGCTAATATTTAGGTTCAGTTCTTATGTTTTATAAAACAGCAATAATAAAAACAAACAAACATACACTCATAGAAAACAACAATATCCCTCATGTCATGACATCATTCTTGTCTTATTTACATGAATGAAGGTGACTCTAACTGAACACATTTCACATTATGTTACCTTCTAGGAAACTGAATATATCTGATAAAATATATGCAATAGTGCCAAATAAAGTAACTGCAATATATCACATGTCAACAGGACATTCAGTCTTTCAATAGTATTTAGACAATTCTATTAAATTTCCCTAATAAATGAGTGTTCCCATTTCTTTCCCTACTCATGTTTCTTCTCTGTTCAACCCTTCATGTCTCAAGGGATGGCCTCAAATTTTATTGATTTACCAATGCAAAATCAAGCAAAACACTTTAATCCCACATCAAGCACACTTATGACCACTTCCTCTGAAGCTCTCAATCCTACTTCTTCTCTTGACACTGTAAGGAGGTGCCTATGGTTCCATGAAGGAACAGTTCTATGCTGATGGCCACTCCCTCTAGCCTTCCTCTCTTCCAGTCCTTATTCACTCTCTCTCTCTTGTCTTCTCATACCTACTATTTCTTCTGCTATGACAAATAGTAACATGCTATAGGACAACCTCCACATTTTAAAATTAAGATGAAAATGGGTTTATTTTATTTTTAATCATATGTATGTGTGTATATCTATTTGTGAGTTTGTACATGTGAAAATTATGTTCACAGAGGCCAGAAGTAATTGGATCCCCTGGAGCTGGAGATACAGGCAGTTGTAAATGTGACCTGGATACTCAGATTTGAATTAGGCTCATTTGGAAGAGTTGAGCCATCCCTCCAGCATGACCGTCGTCACTTTTATTGAAAACAGAGCCCAGGATGAGGAATAACTTTGTTGCCTATTTCTCCATTCTCATCCTTTCACAGGCAAACTATAACAGTGCTCTCAATGACTTTCGTCTCCCATTTGCCCTAAACTTTGTCTCAGGTCAAAGTTTTGTCCTCTTTACTTTGCTTACATTGTGTCTATTAAATTCACGGTGCTCTCCAAGTTTATTAGAACTGCACAATGATTTCAGGCCTCAATCTAAATTCTGTCTTACATTCTTGTTTTACATAATATTATATTTGCCACTTCTTTCTCAGGTTTGGAGATCTTTCCTTCTATTCAGCCTTTGAAAACTGAAGTGACCCAGCACCCTTTGTTTGACCTGTATTATATTGCTCCTCTGAAAGATGTTTTATATCATGTTACCCAGTTGATTTGCTTGAACTACAATGAATTGGATGATGAGTTCCAAACATATGTCCTCATGTCATACTTCCCCCGATCTCCAAATTCATAATCCAAAGTGTCATAATCCAAATGACTAAGGGGAATCTTAAATTAAACATGTCTAAAATAGAACTTTTTGATTTAGCCCACTTCATGATTTTCCATAAATCTTCCTCCTCCCAGTGAAAGCACCATCACTCACTCACTCACTCACTCACAGGCTAAAGCCAGAAGAACTTGTGTTCACTCTCCATGCCTTCTTCTATTTCCCCTCAGCATATCACACACACACACATGCACATGCATGCACACACACAGCCCCCCACCATTAAACTATATCATATCTATTAATATGCTATTAGCTTCTGCTTAAGTTGTACACATTATCAATATTATCACCCTGGTCTGAAATAGCCTCACCACTCACTAGGAATACCACAGAAATATTGAAAATAGATAAGTGAACTTAATCAAGATAAAATGTCTTTATAATATCATTCAAATAAAGCATTTGAAAATAACATCAGCCTGGAATAAAACTTTTCCATTAGTTTTCCAGGACACACGGGAAGTCCAGATCTTCTCCATGATCTGCGTATCAGCAGCAGTCTCCTAGCTCCATCCCTTTGCTTTAGCTATGTGTTTCCTCCTCATGTTTCCATCCCTGGATGTTGGGATTCACTGCTCCTCACAAAGATCTTCTTTAGATCATATCCATGTTGTTATTTAGGAAGCAGGCCAACAGACAAGAAAACAGGAAGCTTTCGCAGCTTACTTTACAAAAGTGCATTATTGCTTTGGACCAGAGATATGTATATGTATGCTCATACCACACCATAATGAGGGACCTCGAGAGAATCCTCTGGAGGGAGTCTTCTCTAACCTCAGGGCAGTGGCCTTGAGTCCTTGATCAACAGGAGCTTTTACCCTCACATCTTGGTTGTGTTGTTCATCGTTCCTTTGTAGGACTTTTCACATTGGAAAGGGCTCCTTTTTCAAGACTGTTCTGTGGTGTTTTCCTTACTATCCTCAACCACATTCTTAGAAGTATGAAATTTACAGGATTAAGGTATGTGCATATTGGGTATTATTTTGGATTTTAATAAAAAGTAGTTGAGGGAAATTTATGAATTTTTCTACAATATGAAAAGCCAGGAAAAAGGTCTATAGGTAGCCCCTACTGGCATTTGTTTTAATAGGCAGGCAGTAATACTTTCAAATGTTTTAAAACTTTACTTTTGTAAATCATAACCAACTATTTCTTTTTGTTTTCACTTTCTTTTAAAAGACAATTTTAAGAGGAATGAAGCTTGAAACATAGTAACTGTTCGGCAACACAGCAACCAAAGTTTAAAGTACATGCCATAATGTTCAAATATAAAAGACATTAAAGGATACATGTAGCAATTTCAATGTACCAACCTAGAATTCTGATGTTCTGCATCCTCTTGATAACAACATTATTTTTATTAAGGAGTATGGTACTTACATATGAATATTTTACTTTCAATGAGAAAGAAATTTTAATGATTTGTACTTTATATTTTTTATCTCACAATACTTCATCATCAAAAGATTTTAACTAACTTCCTTTGCTACCACTAATATACAACTTGAAGAACTTAAAAATGAGATTTTGTGATTATTTAAAGCATATACTCTTACTCTAACACCATTGTAGCTTTATTGTAACCAATTAGAAGAATAATCTGGAGAAAATACAGATAATTTGGCATAGTCTCAATTGTTGAAGAAACAATGTAATTTGTAAATATTGAAGAAAAGTCAAGGATCAGGAGAGGGGTAAAAAGAAAGGAAACATACATATGTAGGATAAGGAAAATTTCAACACATGAAATCACACTAACACTTAAATATTGCAGATAGAAAATAACTTACAATATTTGTGCTAATTAAGTGGTTCGGTGGTAAACTGCTTGCGTAGCATACAGGAGGCTCTGAATTTGATCCTTAGGAGCAGATATATGAAAACACACACACACACACACACACACACACATACACACACATGCACATTGCTCTAACTGAAATACAATTTTGAAGCTGGCTGAGAAATTTACTAGTGAAAAAAACAGTGTACAGTAATACTCTTCATGGTTAAATGAATGTATGTATGCTGTATACATATACTCACTATACAGTAGAGACACAAAATGAGGTTTTATAATCTGTCTTGATTTGGCCTGGGTAATAACCCAGAGACTGTTTACATCCACAAAGCCCAGCCTACTAACCACAAAGAAAATAAATATTACCTGTTCCATTTTCTGATGATTTAAAATATGTAGATATTGGTTAAATCGAGATGTAAATCAAGGGAGACAGAATTGCAAGAACTATCAAAATAATGTAAGAATTTCAGTGTCCATAAAGGTGTCAACACCGTAGAGTTTACAACAATTGAAGGAGCAGTGTTAGGCTACTCATGCATCTCAGCCTGAGTCATCTAGGGTCCAGTGTAGAGCATAAACTTCCAGCTGCATCCTAGGAACTCTTATAAAGGGTCGACAATCTCTGTTTGAGACTATCCATCTTACATCTTTTACTGATGAGTGGCTCTATCTGAAACAATGTGGTCAAATTTGCTTGTGATTGCTTCGAGTAGCTTGAGAGTGATTGCATTAAAAGAATAAATCACTTTTCTAGCTAAGATCTGGCAGTTGTAATTACAAAGAACTAAAATTTGAAATCCAGAACTTGTACTTCACCTTATTGCTCTTACTAATCAGTAAGTGCAGGAACTGCTTCTCCAACACTATCCATATTCAAGGGAAAAAGAATCCCGTTGGTGTAATCATGATTCATGTCAACTTTTCTTGCTTTTTCATTTCTATGTTGCCCTGACAATACTTATTATTAAAATTTCTTTGGGTTTCCAATTGAACAGCATTAAATTTCATTTAATCCTGGCTTTCTCCAGTGAGAAAACATTTCTTAATGTCAAACAGCTAATATATATATATATACCTGTTTGATACATTTATGAACTATCCATATATATGTATGTATGTATATGTTTATGTACATAGATGTAAATATATTATATGTGTGTTGTGTGCACATATACCCATTTAATATATATTTAAATAAGAATGTTAATTTTTTACCTTCTAATTTTTTAAATTTATTAGACTAAAAAAAATTCCAATTCAAGTTCCCACTGCCTTCCCCACTCTCACCTCTCCACACACCCTCCCCCNCATCCAGTCCTCAGAGAGGGGAAGGCACATTGCTCCGTGAAGGTCCAAGGCCTTCTCCACTATATCCACGCTGAGCAAGGTATCCATCTAGAGAGAATAGGTTCCCTAAAAGCCAGCACATGCAGTAGGGACAAATCCCGGAGCCACTGCCAGCGATTCCCCAGTCTGCCCAGCCATGTAATGGTCAACTACATTCAGAGAAACCAGTTTGGTCCCATGCCTCTTCCCTCCCAGTCCAGCTGGAGCTGGCAAGCTCCTATTAGCCCAGGTAGACTGTTTCAGTGGGCAAACCCATCATGGTCTTGACCTCTTTGCTCATATTCTCATTTCTCCCACTCTTCAATTGGACTTGGCATCTCAATCCAGTGTTCCCATGTGGGTCTCTGTCTGCGTTTCCATCAATTGCTGGATAAAGGTTGTATGGTGATATTTAAGACATTCATCAGTCTGACTACAGAGTAAATCAAGATCAGGCCCCCCTCCTCTATTGTTTAGGGTATTAGCTGGAGTCAGCCTTGTGGATTCCTGGGAATTTCTCTAGAGCCAGGTTTCTATTAACCCCTGTAATAGCTCCCTCAATCAAGACATCTCTTTCCTTGCTGTCATCGCGTCCTTCTAAATTTTTTACTTATTATTGTTGCTTATAGTATCTGATACTGATGCTTACAATTCAAATATTTTTCACTTACTATAACTTTATTGAATCAGTTCCTATTACTGTTTACATCTAACACATAAAAAATGTTCTTGAGAACTAAGAGCTTGAATAACTTTCCCCAAGCTAAAAGCCACTAGCTAAATGTTCCAGAGTTCAAATCTAGACATCCTGTCTGCACATTGAAGATTCTCTAGAGAGACTCTATCAGGAGATTTAGATAATCTTATGGACAGGAACTAAAGAAAACTGGTTAATGGGAGAAATAGGTTATGGAGTTTCCTAATTCGGAAAATTTTGAAATTGCAAAGAAGAGGTAGTATCAGTAGAGATGTAAGAAGTGGAAGATATTAATTATGAGAACATGGTGACTGACTAATGACAAGATTGTTGTCCCAGCCTTCATGATGAAATAGTAGTGAGATACCAAATAATTGACAACATTTCTATTATGAGGGAAAAGGTTCAAATTTGACTTCACTTGGCTTTCAGAATTATTAAACATTTTAATTAATGCCCTCTAAGAATAATAGGCTGATTCACTTCCCCAGGGCTCTACTGCTCTAAATTTGATTATATCCTTGAAAATAGTATCTAAGATAGTCATTGCCACCTAGGTTTGTGATGAACTAAACTGAAGGACACACACGAACAATAAATGACAAGACATTTTACAGCTGTCGCTGCTAATATGCAGTGGATGCTGTTAGAATGCGGGAACTTAGAATCAATGTGTCATTGTCAAACATGACGTGTTTGATCTCTGTTTGTTTGCATTTTAAAGTGAAGAACTCACATTGTAGTTTCTATTATATGCATTAAATTGTGATGAAGTAATAAATTAAATACTAAGTCGTGATCAAATATTTGGTTGTATGGTGTCATTCTTGTCATGCTCCTTAGTTATTTTAAAAATTCATTTCAATCTCCATATGTGATAATCTCCCCACCCAGTGCTTCTCCACTGATACTAATATTAGAAGTTAATTCATTTTTACCTTAACTATAATTAGGCAGATATATTGAGAAAGGTATTTCTGGTTCATAATAATCATAGTATCATTAATTTTTTTGTCAAACTTATTTATCTATAGAAATTTAAGTTTTTAAGTATTTATCAGTAACTTTCATTTTTTCAGAGTTAGATAAAATGTATTTTCTTTAAGCAATCATGTTATTCTAAAACCAAAATTCTTTAAAAATAAATTTAATATTTTACTGTAGAAATCATAAATTCATAAGTGTAGTAATTAACTTATATTCAAATATATCACAACATTATATATTTGAAAAATAAAGGATCAAAAAGTTATTCATGAAACTGAGATAGTATGTAAAGCAAATTTTATAAACCCTCTAATCCTAATTGCACTGCTTCATTATTTAGGATCTTAGAGAATTACCTGATCGTGCTATATTTTAATTTCATTACATTAAAGGTAAATGTGATGATAGCCTTAAATTTTTTTAAGTTATGTGAGTTATGGCATATAAACCATGTATTTGGCACAGAATGAGTGTTTCTAATGGTTATTGTTTTTATATTATTATAGGATACAGATTTGAGGGCAATGCACATCACTGAAAATAGACAGGGGAATACAAAAAATAGTGAAGATTTTTTTAAAAGCAAATTAGAAAAAGACATATTGATGCATTTCTTGAAAAATCGTCTGTTGGTATATCACAAGTAGCTTCTGGGGTTTGTGGGCAGAGATTTCTGTAACTGCAAACACTGTGGCAAGTAAGAGGTATGGGATGAGACATGACAACTGCACATGATTTAGGAAGACTTTTCTAAAGCTGCTTTAGATTATTCAAAAGAACAGAGAGCTCTAAAGTTGACTCGAATCTAGCTCTCATTGTGAGATACAGAGAGTAAACAGAGAAATGAGAGGAATAAAAACGCACAGAGGCTGGCAAAGCACAGCAGAGGAAAATCAGAAAATCAGTCAAGGATTCAGGTGAGCTTTAGCATGAGATAAAAGCAACCAGAGAGATAAGCTCCTGGGAATAAGCAACTCTGTTAAAAACAACCTGAAGAAAGAAAAACATTCACAATATATACTGTCTAACAAGTACGAAGTTTATAAGGCAGACTCTGCAAGATGAAGAAAGATTACTTAGGGATTATGGGGTATGACTAAAACCAAATGACTAGAAAATAGCCACAGAAGGAAGGAGCAAAGGGTCAGTGTTCTTAAATTAAAACTTTTAAATTTGTATCTGATAAAACTATTTCAAAAGTAATTTATTTCATTAAAATTATTCATCATTACTTTATAGTTTATAGAAACCTTAAAGTAAAATTGTACTAGGGAAGTCTTCACAAATCTAACACCAAGAAATCCATGGGAACAGGAGCAGATCCAGACCAGGGACATTTGCAGGACTAAGCCAGCAACCTAGGCCAGAGTGGTCCTGAGATGATGAGCTCCACAGGAATGGGACTCAGCTGGCTACATAGGACAGAATGTGCCTGAGACAGCTAGCTCCAGAGGCTCTGTAGTGGATCCAGACCAGGGACATTTGTGAAGGCAGGACTGAGTCAGCTACCTGGGCAGAGCAGGCCTGGGACAGTGAACTCCACAGAAACAGGACTGAACCAGCGACCTGTTCATTACAGATGATAAATGAGTTGAGAAAGAAATCAGAGAAATATCACCCTTTACAATAGCCACAAATAGCATAAAGTATCTTGGAGTAAGTCTAACCAAACAAGTGGAAGACTTGTATAACAAGAACTTTAAATCTTTGAAAAAAGAAATTGGAGAAGCTAACAGAAAGTGGAAAGATTTCCCATGCTCTTGGGCAGGCAGAATTAACATAGTAAAAAAATGGCAATCTTACCAAAAGAAATCTACAGATACAATAAAATGTCCATCAAAATCCAAGCAAATTCTTCACAGACCTTGAAAGAATGATACTCAAATTCATATGGAAAATAAAAAAATGCACAATAGCCAAACAATCCTGTGCATTAAAAGAACGTCTGAAGGCATCACCATCCCTGACTTCAAACACTACTTCAGTACAATAGTATTGAAAACAGCCTGGTATTAGCATTAAAACAGACAGGAAGACAAATGGAACCGAATCAAAGACCCAGATATTAATCCACACACCTTTGAATACCTGATTTTGACAGAGAAGCAAAAAGTATAAAATGGAAAAAAGAAAGCATACTTAACAGTGGTGTTGGCATAACTGAATATCAACATGTAAAAGAATGAAAATATATCCATATCTATTACCATGCGTAAATCTCAATTCCAAATGGATCATAAAGCCAGCCACACTGAACCCCAAAGAAGAGAAAGTGGGAAGCACAGTTGAAGGCATTGGCACAGGAGACCATTTCCTAAGTATAACTTCAGTAGTATAGACACTGAGAGAAACAATTAATAAATGGGACCTCCTGAAACTGAAAAGCTTCTGTGAAGCAAAAGACACAGTCAACAAGATAAAACAACAGCCTACAGAATGGGAAAAATAATCTTCACCAACCCCACCTCAGACAGAGGTCTGATCTCCAAGATATACAAAAAAACTCAAGAAATTTGTCATTAAAAGAACAAATAATCCAATAAAAACAGATTGCAGACCTAAAAAGAGAACTCTCAACAGAGGAATCTAAAATGGCTGAAAAGCACTTAAGGAAATGTTCAACATCCTCAGTCATCAGAGAAATGCAAGGTTGATTCCATCTTACATTGGTAAGAATGGCCTAGATCAAAAATACTGATGACAACTTATGCTGGAGAGGTTGTGGGGTAAAGGGAACACTCCTGCATTGCTGGTAGAAGTGCAAGCTGGTACAGCTCCTTTGGATATCTGCATGGTGATTTCTCAGAAAACTAGGAAAC
Organism: Bramus lutescens; assembly: GCA_001685075.1. NCBI lineage: Eukaryota > Metazoa > Chordata > Mammalia > Rodentia > Cricetidae > Bramus > Bramus lutescens. The sequence continues at coordinate 301,939 of LOEQ01001299.1, forward strand.
AACCTTCCTTAAGGCCCAGCAATGCACTTTCGAGTATATATCCAAAGGATGCTCAATCGTGTCACAAGGACATGTGCTCAATTATGTTCATAGCACCATTGTTTGTCATAACCAGAACCTGGAAAAAACCTAAATGCCCCTCAATCGAAGAATGGATAAGGAAAATGTGGTGCATTTACACAATGGGGTACTACACAGAAAAAAAAATAACATCTTGAAATTTGCAGGCAAATGGATGGAGCTAGAAAGCATCATATTGAGCGAGGTAATCCAGACCCAGAAAGATAATTATCATATGTACTCACACATAAGTGACTTTTAAACATAAGGTAAAGAAAACCAGCCTACAAATCACAATCCCAGAGAAGCTAGACAACAATGAGGACCCTAAGAGAGACATATATGGATCTATTCTCCATGGGAAATATAAAAAGACAATATCTCCTGAGTAAATTGGGAGCGTGGGGACCATGGGAGAGGGTTGAGAGGGTTGAAGGGGAAGGGAGGGGAGGAGAAAAAAATTAGATCTCAATAAAATCAATCAATCACACACACACACACACACACACACATATTAAAAAACAAATCTAAAACCTGAATTTTATACTTGGCTTATGCAGATGTCTCTTTAGTGATTCAGTGAAACAGGAGTTAGAGGGTCAGAGAAAGAGTTTGCTATGCAAGCCTTGTAATCTCAGTTGGACTGAAATGACACCCCAAACCTGCCCTCTGATCACCACATACATGCAGTGGTGGCACACACCTTTAATCCCAGCAATCAGGAGGCAGAAGCAGGAGGATCTCTGTGAGTTAGATGCTTACCTGGTCTATAAGAACTGGTTCTAGGACAGTTTGCAAAGCTACAGATGAAACCCTATCTCAAAAGATAAACAACAAACAAAAAATGTAATGTATAATTAAGAAATACAGGTTACTCAATAGTCATCTATAATAGTCAGACTGTAGTCATGTTAGCTTTCTTTTCTAGATAAACAGAGATGTATCTCAGCTGGACAGTTAATCTTCAACACTTCAAAGACATACAGAATATGGCATTTAAAATGTTTTATTAATTTAGGGGTTTTATGACAATGAGACATATCTGCTCCTGGGAGCACCAATTTACTTCAGAGATGATGGGCATTGAGGAATTTCCTTATGAAGTTTGTTGTCATTGTGGCAAGATTAGCCATTTGGGCAAGAAACTGCTCTTTCTTGGACTACTTGATGGTATGCTTTATGAACTGGACATGTAGGACTCACAGAAAAATGATTGCTGAACTTGCCTAAAGAAGGTGGAACAATATTTCAGGGTTCCTGCTTCATGAAAGAGTCTGCCAGACATCCTGCAGGACACAGAAGAATGTGGCTGAAAAACTGCCAATATAGGCAAAATAGTCTTTAAGATTTCCTGCTTCATGAAAAAGTCTGCCAAATACTATGGGCCTGTAATCTGAAGATGGATGCCCCAATGTTACAAAGAACTTTGGGTAACTGTCCAGGTAACAAGATGTCTCTGTCAATTGTAGAGTTTTGGAAATTGCTTACAATGTACTTCCTGTTTATTTAGGTAATATTGTATCCTTCTGGAGTCATTGATGAAGTTGAAGATAAATAGAGTTTTCTTTATAATAAAAGATATGAAACTTTAGACTCACAAAATAAAATAGATGATAGAATATTTTCTTTTTTTTTTGGTTTGTTTGTTTTTTCAAGACAGAGTTTCTCTGTGTAGCTTTGGAGCCTGTACTGGAACTAGCTATTTTATTTTTAAACTTTTTTAATTAAAAATTTCCACCTCCTCCCCTCTTCCCATTCCCCCCTCC
>LOEQ01001299.1:325874-337097 GCA_001685075.1 Bramus lutescens
CAGCCAATATCCTCCAATCTGCTGACCTTTCGTCTCAGGTGACAAATTCAAGCACGCTTTCTCCTTCTAAATTCAAAGGGATTGAGAGAGAAAAAACTCTGTGCCTTGTTCCATTGTGAAACCTGTGTTTAACTGATCCTTATTCATTACTGCATCGATGCTGACGAGAATGTTGCTTAAATCATGGTAGACTGGGATAACTCCTCATCTTTACCTGTTAAAGGGAGCAGCAACTTAATAAACTGATAAGAACAAGTTGTATGAAAATTATGAAATAAATCCAATCAAGCCACTTCCCTCGCATAAGGCATGTTGTCATCCCTAGCAAGAAGTGTTTGCAGAAACTCATTATCCATAGATAAGCACTCATCATGCTTTCTGATAATGTTTCAAGATTTGGTTTGTGGAGGACACAAATTTTTATGTGCAAGAGCAATTTTTGTGTGCAATGGATATGAGACTTCTGGGTAAATGTACACTTAAATTTCATTCTCATGGTTAATTTTCATTCTAAAACCACTAAATGCTTGAAAGTAATTTTGGTTGCCAAATTACTATGAGCAAGTTTTTAATAGTTTCTGCTAATACATTGTTCTTTTTATCTAGAAATTGAAAATACTCAACAAACTTCACTCAAATTACATTAGCTACAAATGTTAAAAGAATAACTTGATCTGATATTCTTGATGAATGTCAAATTGTCACTTATGAGTTTATGATAGGAAAATAAAATATTCATTATTTTGTTATGTATTTTTGCATATAATAAACAGAGATATAATATGAATCACTTTCTCAGATATAATATGTAGTAGCTTGCTGAAAATTGGCTATAGTTTTTCCATTATGAGATTAATATTTCCTTTATGAAATATACACAAATCCTTAGGAAAAAATGCTCACATTTCTGATGATGTAATGCAGAGAAAGAGGTAAAGGCAAGTACTTTGTTAGTTAAGCTTCTAAGGCAAACTACTGAGTAAAACATCTGGAAAGAGATATCAGTACACAATCAATAGGGTCTTCTGCTTTTATGATATTTTGGCTTGTGGGATGGCAGGTGTGTCAATATGGAAGAGTACAGCAGGGGAAAGTTGAAGCTGCTTGCATTACATCAGACAGGAAGGATATAGGGCAGGAAGAGAGGGAAGATGGGTCTAGCAAAAGTGTAGCCTTCAAAGGCATGATCCCCATAACCTTTTTTCACCAGTGTCCTAAAGTTTCTAGCCTCTCCCAATAGTGCCTCCAGCTTTGGACCAAATCTTCAGTGTACAAACATTTAAAGAATGTTCCAAATCACAACCATAACAGACACACAGATTTAAATGCCACTGTTTGTATATGTGATGTATTACCATCATACTAAGTATATTTGGATCTACAAACATCAGTTTTAAGATGATTTTCTGTTTTACATATTCCTGTCAAAGAGAAAGCAATGCCAAATAATTGTGAAAAATTATGATGTTACTAAATATAAGATACACACTTATGTGGGAAATGCAAATATGGAAAAATATACCTTAGATTAGGTGAACTATAATAGTTATGCAGCTAATATAACCTTGCACTTCTCAATTGATTCTTGTGGCCAAAATGATTGTAAACAAGAAATACACAGTGAATTTTCATCTTATTTCTCTTATCCTATAGTTGCTTTGGAGAAACAATCTCCATCACTATTGAGCAATCTGAAATTTAACCCCCACACCTACTTTTATTTTAATGTCTTACAAGTGATTGTCTCTTGTCTATAACTTCACATATCATAGTAAAACAATAACTCATTAATCTGTAATTTAACTTTTAGCCTCTGACTGCATACAGAGTTTCTGATATATTTGTCATAACTTTTGTCTAAAAATATCTAAGAATTTTATGTTTAATATAGAACTCTTTGTTGCCACTTCTCCTTGAAGATTTTGATTGTTTGTTTCTTTGTTTAACCTTTCCATGGTTACTTGGGATAATATCTCATGTGTAGCTTAAATTGTCCTCAAAATGGTTATTTAGTTCAAGCTAGCCTAGAACTAATAATCTTCCTGCTACAGCCTCAGAACTGGAATATAGACATTATGTGTCACCAAGCCACAGACCTCTCTCTCTCTTTTTTTTCACTTTTTATCCATGCTAGGATTAAGACCCAGGGTATTCCAGGAAAGAACCCTGCCACTTGCTGACTGAGGATTTTTGTCCTGCCTGGTAAACACAGTTGTTAAGTTCTGAATCACACAGAAGTCTACATTAGTTATAAGCTAATTGGCCTAGTATCTCATATTTCTTATTAACTCTTATAACTTATTTTAGCCCATTATTCTTGTTTATATTAGCCACATGTCTTGGTGCCTTATTTGGTGAGGCAGTCACATCTTGCTTCTTCTGTGGCTGGGTAGTGATTACAGACCAAGCTTTCTTCCCAGAATTCTCCTGTTCTTGTCACCCTGCCTTTGCTTCCCACCTGGTTGTCCCACCTATACTTCCTGCCTGGCTACTGGCCAATCAGCATTTTATTAAAATACAATTAACAGGATACAAACCATTGTCCCACAGCACTTCCCCCTTTTAAAAAACAAGAACTCTGAATCTAATATCCTCTGTTTAGTTTTTCTCCTGACCATTATCTATAACAACTTCTAACCAACTTTCCAAACAAAGGAAAATATCCATAATCCATTTTTTTTGAAATGTGGGCATAGTTTTCCAGGCTAATTCCTGCTGGTTGGGGGCCCTGCTAATCTTATGGGGACCTAAACAAAATTTGAATTATGATTAAGTCATGACTGGAGTAGGTATCCTGCGAGGCTTCACCATCCCAGGCAGCAGTCTTGAATCTGTTCTGAATGTAGAACTCAGACATTTGGGCCATCTGTTCCTACTGGAGATTTCTCAGGTGGTCTTCCTTGATCAAATCTGATTTTCTTAACTCAGAATGAATCCACAGCTCTCATTTCCTGTTGGTACAAAAATCCAATCCTCTTCTCCAAAGTAGCATACCTTTTGACTTCAATTTTGAAGTCAAGGTATATTCAAAATATCTGTCTTGGATTAATTCAGCAGCATTTATAAATGCATATCTTTTATTAGCTGTTGCTCCTTCCTCAGCATCAAATAATTCAAAGAGAACATAATAACATACAGTATCCATACTCTCTATGTATTTTTCATCTTTACATGGCTTTATTTTAACCTCTATTCCTTTTATTTTTAATTTTTGGCTTTTTGAGACAGGGCTTCTCTGTGTATGTTTGGCTATCCTGGAATTCACTCTGTAGACCAGGTTATTCTTGACCCCACAGAGATCTGCTTGCCTCTGCCTCACAAGTGCTGGGATTAAAGGTGTATGTCACCACACCTTGAATTCACAGAGATCTGTCTGCCTCTGCCTTCCAGGTCTTGGGATTAAAGGTGTGTGACACCACCCCTTGAACTCACAGAGGTCTGCTTGCCTCTGTCTCCCAAGTATTGGGGTAAAGTGTGTGCCACCACATCCAACTACTCCCTTTCTTTTTTTATTTTACAGACTTTAGCCATTGGCCTGCATATATATTTTTTTTAACACACCGTAAACCATTTAGAGGTTTTCTTTGTCTTTGGCTCTGTCTTTACTGTATCTCTCTCTTCTTCTGAAGACATGAATCTTTAATTTGCTAAGAGATATGGCTAAGGTTAAAGTCATGGCTTTGGTGCCTGGATCCAGCCCATTTCTTAGCTTTCTGAGATTTCAGCCTCAGGGTGGAGGTACTGGCTGTAGTCATGTTTATTGCCACAATTCTATGGTGTTTCAAATTTCCTGCCAGCAAGCAAGCTGCAGTAGTCTGCTCACAAACCACACTCAAATGCTCTGTAGCCAGACCTTCTGCCTGAAAGAGTTTGCACTGGCAGGACTGCCCAGAAAGCCATCATTTTAAAATGGTGCAGCTTTTTCCCTACTATGGCTAAAACCCAAAAATCATGCAGTCAGCTTTTCATCAATAACATTTAAGTGTTTTGTGTCAAGGCCTCTTAAAAGAGCTGCAAGGTTTTACAGCTAAAGCTGAGTCAGGAAGCCTCTCTTAAATGAGATGCATTTGCCTCTAGCAAACAGAGTCCTCCTGAGAAAATGTTGCTATCAATAAACTGTGCTTAACTCTATTCGTTTTTGTCTAGAATTACTTCACAATCTTTCTCAGGCTTTATGTGGATGCAGTTGTCCACGTGGACACCACTTGTTGTCAGGGTTTCGGTCCTGCCTGGTTCTTGCAATAGTTAAGTCTGAAAGAAATCACACAGAGGTCTACATTGGTTATAAACTGATTGGTCTAGTAGCTCAGACTTCTTATAAACTCTTATAATTTATATTAGCCCATTATTCATGTCTTTGTTAGCCACGTGGCTTGGTACCTTATCTGGCGAGGCAGTCATATCTTGCTTCTTCCATGGCTGGGAAATGACTGCAGACTCCTCCTCTTCCCAGAATTCTCCTTTTCACATTAACCCACCTCTACTTCCTGTCTGGTACTGATCAATCAGGGTTTTATTAAAATACAATTGACAGGATACAAATCATTGTCCCACAGCAGCCACTGACCTTCTAGTTCTATTGTCAACAGATATCAGCAGCCCTCTATCTATTTAGACTAATGTATCATCCTTTCTCAACTATTTTCTTGAATCTGTATTCAGCCTGGTCAGTCTAACTTCAAATGTTTTTCCAAGTTAGTAGTGCTGCCATTACAATTGCCTCTCTTACCCTGGTCCTAGACTCTTCCAGCTTTTTGTTGACTTAGGTCATTAGTTCTGTATTTTACGTACCCATTTCTGTAAAGTAAATATGTACATACTTTCTCAGTCAAATCTCTAACCATTTACGATCAAATCTATAATATTAGAAAATTTATTTTCCATTGTTACCATATCTTACCTTATTTTAGCCATGGATATATGCTAATATACTTTTCTACATCTCCTCTCTCTTTTTTTGTTTGTGTGTATGTATGTGTGTCTTTATCTTTCTGTCTCAGTATCTCTTTATGTGCCTATTTCTGTGTTTCTCTACCTCTCTGTCTCTTTTTTCTCTCTATATATATAACTTTCTCTATGTGTGTGTGTGGGGGGTGACACATGTGTCTTTCTGATTCCCTAGCTTCATGATTTCATCTGGAAAGGGATTTTTTTTATCTTATTTGTTATTCAAAAGCCAATAACTGAAGCATTGACTGTTATAGACACTCAGTACATATTGGTCATCAAATAAATGAGACAGGAAGATCATTTGTAAACACTGACTTGTCCTTTCCTGCCATCACTTTTCTATGATGCTAGTGTTATGGGCAGATGACTTGCATAAACAACCAGTTGCATTCAGTTGATTTTGAAAGTCATTAGTTTCAGAGGTCACACCGCTGTGCTGTCTGCCTGCATCCTTGCTGAAGATAGTGATGTGTAAGTTTTGCAAAGCAAATCATGAAAACTGCTTTGCAAAACTTACACATCACTATCTTGTCTGAAAAAAGTTTACTTTCAGTTATCTTTCTTGTGCTGTAGGGGAAGGTTTCTTCTCTCTATCACTTCTACCTTTTCAGAAAAATAGTCTTTCACTGTCTTCCTTTATTCACAGTCATTGCTTTATTGCAGAGAAAAAGATACTTTTTATATCCCCATAATTTACTTGAGAATCAGTAAAAATCAACTATTCTGGAAAAAGAAAGTAAAAATTGGGAAAATAAGCTAGACTATATCTTGACGTCTAAAACATTCCAATCATTTGTTTTATTTATATTTACAGAATTTAAAAACACCCCCAAACTTACAAGTATCAGAGGTTCATGTCTCAGAAAAGCAAGGCACCTGAAATATGTAGACTCTCTGAAATTGTAGCCTCCCTGGATTATGCCTGATAACTCAATATACAAGCCTTGTGACCACAACCCTTAAGAGCTGGCCTTTGCTTTCCATAACTTCCATCTTCATTTTTTTTTGGCTTTAAATATTCCTGTTTTCTTTCTATCCCTAACAATTGTTACTCTAATTAATTGGCATTTTCAAGTGCAAGTGCTGAACTTGAATTCACAGTTGCTTCTGGTCTGACAAATATGTCTTGAGGTGAATTTGATACCACTGAAAATTTATGTAGATGAAATTTTTTATTTTTCTCTTAATCTAGATTTTGTCTTTTAGTAGACATTTTAGTAAAGAACTTACTTGAGATTGTTATTGTTGATGGATTAATTCTGTTAATGTCTTTAATATCATAGCTATTTAGAACATACATTTCTAAAAGCTCCTGTGAAACATTAAAAGCAAAGCACTGAAAATCTCAGGCACTCTTGAACTGATAGTTTCCCTTGATTGTCAGTCTGACAATTCGGCAGTTAATAATTCTTCGCAAGTTTGATACCAAGCAAGGAAGATGTCTTCCAGACAGCCAGGAAGAAGATTGTTGTCCAGAGTGCTGAACCTGAGGCTAAGAATTTGGTGTCAAAACTTCTAGCTGCTGCCTGAACATCAAGCTTATGAACAGCAGGATAACTGCTGCTACGGAAATCCATCATAGAGCCCTCTGTCCAAAACTTACAGAGGGGCAGTCACTGAGGCAGTCAGTGAAATTGGTCTCTGTAGACCAAAGTTGTCTGTCATTTTGAAAGAAGCTATGTGAGTGTTGAGGCTCTGAAAGGATTTTTTAAAATATGAAACATTTATGTGAGGGTGGGGATTGAACTGGACTTTGGAGCCGTGGAGCACATTATGATTCTTGTTTTGATGAACATCAGAATTGGGTAGTAGAGAAAGCAGCCTGAGATTTAAAATATACTCCTGCCATTTGATATTTCTTTCTTCACAATTCCAACTTAATTTTGCAATGCTATCCTCTTGCTATGAGCCTGACATCCTCAGGTTTGAATAGGACACTCATTTAAATGCAGAGTAACTATCATTTCCTCTTGGTAGAAATGATGGATCTTAATAGTTCTTTACAATTTAGCAATGTTTGCCTTAAAGCTGTAGCCTATTTTTATACCACTCACCGTAGGTGAGAATGGCAAACCTGATGGTTTGAAAATATGAACACAAGAAATGGTGGAGACTGAGACTACTCTTTCATTACTGGCCACCCAGACCCAAATAATCACACAGAAACATATTAATTATAGCATTACTTGGCTCAGACATTTATCTAGGTAATGCTTAAATCTTAAATTAACCCATTTTAATTAATCTGTGTATTGTCATGAGGTTGTGGCTTACTGGTAAAGTTCTGGAGTCTTTCTCCTTCGGCAGCTAGATGGCACCTGCCTGATTTTGCCTTCTTTCTCCCTGCATTCAGTTTAGTTTTCCCACCTACCTATATTCTGCCCTGCCATCGGCAAAAAGTAGCTTCCTTATTAAGCAATGGTAATAAGACATTCATAGCATATAGAAGTAAATCCCACATCATCTCCCTTTTCTGTCTAAATAGAAAGTTTGAACTTTAACATAACAAAATTACACATAACAAAACAGGTATCAAGCAGGAATTACAATATTTATTTGTGAGTCTAAAGTTTTATATATGATTTATCTTTTATCATAACTAAGGAAAACTATAATTATCTGTCTTCAATTCCATCAAAGACTTCAGAAGGATATAATATTACCTAAATAAATAGGAAGTACATTGTAAACAACTTTGAAAACTCTAGATTTTACAAGGACATCTAGCTGCCTGGACAGTCACCCAGAGTTCTACTGTAATGTTTGGGTGTTCATCTTCAGTCTACGAACCCATAGTATCTGGCAGAATTTTCCATTAAGCAGGAAATTCGAAAGACTGTTTTATATACATTGGCCGTTTGTCAGATAGTTTCTTCTGTGTCCTGCAGAATGTCTGGCAGACTCTTTCATGAAGCAGGAACCCTGAAGGACTGTCTGACCTTCTTTTGGCAAGTTCAACAGTTATTTTCCTCTGGGTCCAGAATGACCAGTTTATACAACAGATCATCAAGCAGCACAGGCAAGAGAAGTTTCTTGCCCAAATAAATGACTAGCCTTATCACATTGAAGGTAATTTCCATAACAAGTTTCTCCAGTCAGTGCCCATCAACTTCTGTGAAGTAATTGGAGCTGTGAGGAACAGAGATATCTCACTGTTGAGAAAACCCTGCATTCTTAGAACTTTTTAAATGCCATGTTCTGTAGGTTTTTGAAGTATTGAAGATTATCTATTTAACTGAAATATATCTCTGTACATCGAGAAACCTAAATAACTTGACTACAAGTTTGACTATTATAAATGCCTGCGTGCTAATTTGTAATTATACATTACATTTTTAAAATGAGCTATATAAACATAATACCTTAAACAAGAGCAGAAATATATGTATAACAAAATTGACCTTAAATTTGTATCAATAAGCCAATGTCCATACCAACATAAAGTATTTATTTCTTATCATATCCCTCTATAAATGAAAACAGACATATATAAACAATTATTTTGAGAAGTTGAGTGCTGTTTACTTCAAAATGCTTCCTTCTTTTTGTTGGACAAAGTATTTTAGGGCTCATGGAGACCTTTCAGGGGTATTGTTCCATCAAACCACCTTAGCCTTAAAGGAATTCAAATTCTCATCTTCTGTGGGTACAAAAGCAGAACTTCTTTTCCAAAGTAACATATCCTTATACTCAAATTTTGACGTCAAGATCCATTCATGTTGGTTTAGATTAGCAGCTCCCAAAATCAAATGTCTCTCTGCGGTTAGATCATTAACAGTCAAAAAATTCAAAGAAAACACAATCATATACATAATCCAGATATTCTTTGTATATTACAAGTTTATATGGCTTATTTTTTTAATCTATTGCTTTTTAGTATTAATTTTATTATATTTTCTTCTTTAATTTATGACTATACTCTTTTATATTACTTTTCCTGTCTTATTAAAGACTTTGTTTATCTTTTAAAACTAAATCTTTCTATAACTGCCTATGTCTGTTTTCTTTTCCTCTAAAGCCTGGGCACATTTTTTTTAAAAACATATTATGACCTGTCTATTTTTTTCTGAATCTTTCTATATTTTGTTTCGTATTCATTTTTTTTGATCACTGTTATAAACTGTTGAAAAGGCATGGCATGGCACAGAGCAGTAACCTTGGCTGTTGGTTCTAGTCTTCACAGTTTTCCAACACGGCAGAGTGAAGATGGATGGTTAAAAGAAATCCCGCACTAGCTCAGAATTGAGAATAATAGATGGTTTTTTATTTAGGGATAGACTCAAAAATCAACATCTTTGGCTGGAACTGAGAACAGAACCTAATCCCACAGCTAAAAAAAAAAGGCCCAAGGCATGCTTTACATAGGCATAAATAGTATAAGAGGCCATGTCCCAGTGGGTGATTAACTTAAAGGGTATTGGCTGTAGGATTTCCTTTAGCATTTCCCCTTTTGTTTAAATAAGAGAGTACTAAGCCTAATACAAAACTGTATACAATAAGAACAAATATATTCAACAATTATCCCATCCTAATGAGTTTAATTCTTGTACAATAAATAACTTGGCCAAGTCAAGAGAGGAAAGTAACTACAACTATCTAGTCTTTTCTTTTTTCTACCCCATTGAAAATCTGAGAGAGAAATAGTATTATTTGGGCAAGCAGGAAGTGCAATCAAGCAACTTCCAAAATATGCAACAAATGACAAAGACAGTTGGCTACCTGGGCAATCACCTAAGTCTCATTTGCAACATTGAAGCAACCAATTTTGGCTGAGGCCTAGAATAACTGACAGACCATAATCAGAGGCAGGAAAAATTTCAAAACCATCATACCCTGTCTTGGCAAAATTTGACAGTCTTTTTCTTTGTGTCCTACTTATCCATTTCTGGATAATATATACTATGTCAGTGGTTGAGACATGGGCTGTCCCTTGACCAAAGATCACTTTTGTCAAGAAGAAAACAAGCTCAAAGTGGAGTGTCTTTGGTGCTCAACATTCTCTCAGGAAATAGATCAGTGCTGCCAGGAACAATCATGTCTCACTTCAGCAGAACCCTAAGTTATTTAAATGCAATATTCTACAGCCCTTTGAAGTGGTTAAAGATTACCTATCTATGGAGAATACAATCTCTATGTATTTAAAGGACCTGATTAGTCTAATTATAAGTATGACAAACATAAATGACTATTGATCTATAATTCTTAATAGCTATATAACTTAAAGACTAAGACTTCATATTAGAATATTATACAATAAACAACTGTGCAACAAATGAGGACAATGATCTCAAAATGTAAACAACGTGTAAGTTCCTTGATCAGAGGTAGAAATGTACATTGCAATATGATACATATATCTTAAAATTGTATCAATCTACAGAAATGTTTTAAACAGAGGTAGAAGCATGCATGCATACAATATGACAAAATAACTTTACCTAGTTATACAAATATGGTGGACAAAAATAGAAACATATTCAATATGATTTAAGTTTGTAGCAATATACAATAATCTATACCAATGTAAATTGCTTATAAATAATGGGTCACAAGTATTCACTGTTATTCACTATTAATATTAGTGTAAGTATGTAAGCTCATACTTATTTATTATCCAATCCATTTTTTAAAAGAGATCCCTGAGCCTACAAAATTTCTCCCCAACCCCCAACCCTAACCAATTATAATCAACTCCTAAATGATGTCCCTAACCTTTAGGAAAACTTTGTTAGGAGAGGGGACATTGCCTTCTAGAATTACTTCCAGCTTTCATGGGGGTGATGATCTTTCTAAGGGATCCTGTGAAAGTAAAATGATGAATAAGTTCCAAGATTACTGTCTGGTAAAATTGCAAACAGTCTCTGAGTATTTGGTAGGGATTTTCTGTGGTTCCTATCTGGACAGAACGTTGTAAAAAGTACACCATTTCAGCTAACCAATTTGTAACCATCTTGAGCAGTTGGTACCCCAAACAGGTCTTATAGTAGTGTTATCAACATCATGATGTTATATTGAAAGACCACACTAGTTTGCCCATCATAGCTATGTATTTTTTTGTTGTTTTGCTCATTACTGTTGGGGATTTTCCATTGCAGTCACAAGGTTGCAAAACATCCAAGGTTGGAATGTCCCCTGCCCAGTCTGAACCAGATGGGCCTTGATGATAAACACCTGTGGCCTGCTGCCAGAAGGTCAGCCCGCCCAAGGCAGGAAAGAACAGAGAGATAAGGGATACAGAGAGTGCTGAGTTGTCCCTCAGATGAACAAACAACC
>LOEQ01001299.1:337164-349992 GCA_001685075.1 Bramus lutescens
AGAACCCTGTAACCATGCATCTGCTTCTGTAAGCTGCTTTTTGCTTCCCCACCATATAAACCATATAAAAGCAAACCCTGAATTCAGCCTGGCATGCTCAGCTACCCGAAAGCTGCAGCGTCCTCAGGTGCCTGTGTATTCAATAAATCACCTCTTGCTTTTGCATCCAGTGTACTGAGCCTTGTTCTTAGGGAAGGGGATCTGGGGTTCTTTCAATATCAACCATGTGCAATTGTTGTGGTGCCTCATCTTCTTCCTGAAAACTTCAAGATTATTGCAGGAAAATTCCTTGTTCATTGTGGAAAATGTAAACATTATTTATATAGACATATATATATATATACTCAATGAAGGTATGATAGAGACAAAAATAGAAATGAAGAAAAGTAAATTTTTTTCAAATTCATTTTTCTTTCTGTCCTGCATCATGGCTCCTGACATGAGACAGAAACTCTGAATTTTTATTTTAACAACAAGCTTTGATTTAGAGAGGGACAAAGCCAGTGTCCAATTCCAAAGCCAATTCTATATATTCATATGTTTAAATATATGTGTATCCAGTTACCTGATCTCATAAATTGTATTCCTTATTCTCGATCCATAGTAGATAGATATTTTTTCATCTGTTAGCATTCAAACATCAAGGTCCCTTGAATTTTTGATGAGTACTTTCCTGCAAGATAAGAAGAGAACCCTGCCCCAACCCTATGTTTTCCTTACCTCCTGATGGTTGTTACTATTGTTGTTGAACTGTCATTTCTCCTTTTCAAGAGGTTTCTCCTTTTCACACCAAATCTTAATTAATTTTTATGGTATTCATAGTTCTTCTCTAGCTCAGAATTGAGAATAAATGGTTATCTACTTAGGGGTAGACTCACAAATCAATATCCTCTGCTGGAATCGAGAACAGCAACTGAATTCCATAGCCAGAAAAAGGGGCTGGATGCAGGCTTTACATTGGTATAAATAATATAAAAGGCCATGCCTCACTGGACGATTAACTTAAATGCTATTGGCTGTAGAATTTCCTATAGCAACAGATTTTCATTTACCATTCATTCATGGTTCTAGGAATTTACCACCCTGACTCTGAGAAGCACCTGGCCAATGCCAACACCACTTACTTGCAGCATGCTGCCCATGAATTCCATTCAATTGTTCCACAGCAGGCAGGACCCCAGAAAGATCAAGAGCCATCTGTACCACCAGCATGAATCAGGAAGCTGTCCCTTGCAGTTTTGCCACTGACGCTGAGTCAGGAAGCCTTCTCTTAAAGGAGTCAGACATCCGCTTACTACCAGCAAACATTCTATCTGAAATCATGTGGTACCAAGAAGCTTCAAATGACTCCATTTTGTGGGCCTAGAAGCCCCTTTTTAAGCTATTTTAGGCATTATGTGGATATTCTTGCCAAATGTTTAGGTGACATTATAAAAGGAGACTGCTCTTTCATTCCCATCCTCCTAGATCCAAATAATAACACAGAAACTTTATTAATTACAACACTGATTGGTCTATGGCTCAGGCATATCTGTAGCTTGCTCTTACACCTTAAATTTTATCATTTCTATTAATCCATGTATCACCACGAGACTGTGGTTTACCAGTAATTTTCTGGTGTCTTTCTCCTCCGTCAACTATGTGTTGTCTGACTGACTCCACCTTCTTTTTTCTTGCTTTCAGTTTAGTGTCTCATCTACCTATATTCTGTCCTGCCACAGACCAAAGCAGATTTTTAATTAACCAATGTTAATAAAACATATTCATTGCATATAGAGGGGAATCTCACATCAGGATGATGTTCTATCTCGTTATCTCAGACATATTAATTAAAATAGAAAAAAAAGTATCTCATGAATTTTGAGGAGAGAATCAAACAAAATCAGAGGGCCAAAAATGGCATTATTCATAATCACTTCTTAGAACACGTTGAATGTCTAGGCTGAAGCACAAACCTACTGTCATTGGAGAAGGAATTGCGTTAAAATGTTTTCTCATTTGAATCTTAGCAGTATATGATAATAGTTAATTTTCAATGTTGTCATAAAATTCAAAAACATGAACATGCATAAAGATTCCTTACAAATTGTAAATAAAAATATGTATATATTAAATTTTGTTGCCTTTATTAAATATAGATAAGCTTCAATTATTGTCATAGCTTTTAGAAGTAAATAAAACATAAATTTAAAAAGAAAATTGGTAATTAATTATGTACTTATTCATATTTATCTGATAAATATGGTCTATATCTGTAACTATATATCAATTAATCAATACATTAGTATCCATGACATGTACACCCATATACTCTTCTTCAGTTCATGAAAAATAAGATTCATTTAATGTGATAGTCAGTTTTGATTTCCAACTTGATTGAATTAAAAAGATAAGGTGATTAGAAAGATGATACAACACTTAAGAGCACTTTCTGTTATTACAGAACACTCAGTTTCACTGTCCATCACCCACATGGTAGCTAGCAACTGCTTGTAATTCCAGGTCCATGGGATTCAGTGAAATCTTCAGACCCCTTGTGACTTTACAAATACATGTTGCACATATATACAAGGAAGAAAAATACATATTAAAAATTAACTATATATTAAAAGAATTAAATAATCACAGTTAAAACAAGAATAAATTTTTTAAAATGCCCAAGGGATTATTAAACCACAGCTTTGGATGTGTCCGAGGGCTCTATTGGAGACATGTAGAGAACGAGGGCTCTCACTTGGTTAGATTATCCTGTTGACGGCTTACACAATTGGAAGGTGGTGAACTATGAGGGGCAGACTTGGAGGCAGTAGGTCACTGGGGCTTGTTTTGGTTTTGTGTTTTGCTCTTGCCTCTTCCTACTCACCATTCCTGTCCACAAAGGAGTGAAGTATAACCTCTTCCAGACACTCCTGTCTCCATGAAATACAATTGCTAGAGGGAAACTGACAAGACACTGAGCCCCTGAAACAATCGGAGAAAATAAACATCTCCTCATTTTCAAAGATTTTGTCATATCACTGTGAGAACAAACTAATAAATTTGATTTTGAGAAAAAAATAGATGAATGCATATGATATTATTTACAAGTTCAACCTTAAACTGTACTTATGATAATATTTTATCTGCTGGTGAATGCCTTGATGGAAACACAAATAACCCATAGGAGCAATTTCTATCTATATTCCTATTGTGAGATGCATGAAAATGACTCATGTATGACCGGAAATCAAGAGAATGTGATTTCACTTATCAGGAAGAAACTGGCTGGAGGATTAATACAATATAAACCCTGCCTGAAAACTGAGTGGAAAAGCTGAAGATACTAAACCACCACCCTGCTTAGAGACCTCTGACTAGATGTGTAGGAGAAACTAGAGCAGGTTTCACCTTCCAGCTAAAGAAGCCACCAAATATCTCCAAACTTTTGTTTTCCAGTCTGAAAATCCAGTACCTCCTCCCATGCCCCTTTGCAAATCCTCTGGCATTGCAAAGAGATAATAGAAGAAAAAGATGACAATCCAAAGCATCGTGCAATCGCATGAAGCATAATTTTATTCTTCTTTTTTTCCCCTTAGAGTTTGGATGCACTTAAATAATGTGGAGCATGTACTTAGAAATGAAACAGCCTGTGATAGGAAGTAGAAAAAGCATATTGGATAGGGTGGAAGTGGAGGAAAATGAGCACAATTTTATTAGTACATGTGTTCCTTTAATAGAACATCCAGACAAAATGGAAAATTATTTTTAATAATGAAAGAAAATTAGTTTCCTATAATTAAAACATAAATTCCTGCTTTTATTGTCTTGTCATTGAACATCTAGGTCTTTGAAATTCAATCGAAATTAAACAATTTTAAAATGCTGGGTTAGTACCTATCTCTCTCTATAAAGGGAACAGCTGCTTAAATTTTTTTTCTGCCTCATGTGAAAATGAAGTTGTCTAGGGGAGTTGTGTAGCACAACAATAGTGTGCTTTCCTCTGAATATACAGCCAGCAATTCAGTCCTAGCCTCATCAAATTAATAAATGAACAAATCAAAATTTTTCTGAAGACATAAATTGAGCTTATAGATTAAACATAAAATAGTATCCTATTGATTTTTCCTGTTAAGTGCAGTATTGGAAGATTTATTTTGGAGACACAAAGTAGATTTCCTAAATAAAATGCTTAGTTAATTAAATTCTCTCTATAACTTTATAGCAGACATAATGAAGCAGAAAAAAAGAAAATTAACAACAAATCTGCTTGAATTTTTCCTCAATGTGTCTTAGCTAAAATTCTAACACTGGACTGTTGGATGGTTAAGATTCTAATCTCTGTCTTCGTAGGCTGAAGATAAGATCTGCCTCATTTGTGTTTTTCTGTTCCCTTAACTATGAAGGAAGGGTCCTGAGGTTGGACACACTGTTTGTACATTTGAAGCTGGTGAGTACAACCTCTGTTCTAAATAGGAAACCCTTTCTTTGCCAAGTGACAGTAGAAACAAAACATCAAAAAGAAAATTAATGGCATTCAAGAATACAGCATAAAATGTTGAGAAAGATACCATGAAGCTATTATTTTATGCCTACTGTTGTGATGAGCTACTGTTGCATGAGGAGGGTGGCCTTTTGTTTGTCCCGGCTGCCCAGCTAGCTTACACCCAAAATAATGACACAGAAACTGTATTAATTAAATCACTGCCTGGCCTACTATCTCGAGCCTCTTATTGGCTAACTCTCACATCTTGATTTAACCCATTTCTATTAATCTGTATATAACCATGAGGTTGTGACTTACTGGGAAAGAATCAGCATATCTGATTCTGGAAGCTCCATGACTATTCTCTCATTCTAATTCTTTTTTCCCAGAATTCAGTTCTGTTTTCTCTGCCTGCTTAAGTTCTGCCCTATAAACTAGGCCAAGGCACTTTCTTTATTTATTATCCAATGAAAGCAATACACAAACAGAAGGGACTTCAACACTATTTCCCCATTTCTGTTTAAACAAAAAGGAAGGCTTTAACCTTAACATAATAAAATTACACATAACAAAACATTTATCAAGCAAGCTTTACAGTTACAATATATAATCTTTTATCATAACAAAGGAAAACTATAACTATCTTTTCTTCAACTCCATCGAAGACTTCAGAAGTATATAATATTACTTATTTAAACTGAAAGTGCATTATAAACAACTTTCAAAATTCTAGAATTGACAAGAGACATCTCACTGCCTGGACAGTCACCCAGAGTTCTTCTATACCAGTGGGGTATCCATCTTCAGCCTATAGGTCCATAGTATCCAACAGACTTTTCCATGAAGCATGAAATTTCAAAGACAGTTCAGTCACTTTCTTCTGTGTCCTGCAGAATGCCTCGCAGACTCTTTCATGAAGCAGGAACACCAAAGGAACAACTCACCTTTAGGCAAGTTCAGCAGTCATCTTTCTGTGGGTACTGCATGTGCAGCATTTACAGCATACTAAGAAGCAGTCTAGACAAGAGCAGTTTCTTGCCCAAACAGCTAGCAAACTCCATAAGGGGCCTCTTTGATGCCTACCTTCCTCTTGAAGTAACTGGTATTGCCAGGAGCAGACATGTCTCATTGTCATGAAAAGTCCTAAGTTATTAAAACATTTTAAATGTCATTTCTGTAGTCTTTGAAAGATAGGAAGAATGCCTATCCACCTGAAATGCATATCTAGAAAATCTAACTAACATGACTACAAACTTGATTATTATAGAGATTATCTATTAACCTATACTTCTTGATTATACATTACATTTTTAAATGAGCTACACAATCACAATACCTTAATCAAGATCAGAAATACATATGCATATAACAAAATTGACCTTAAGTTTGTATCAATAAAGTAAGATCCATACCAATGTAAATTATTCATATCTATATTATATCCTCCTTTAAATGTAAACAAACAGTTATAAACAATATTTGGGAATATGGGAATAGTTATTTCTCTCCAAACTTCTCCATATGGGGGCACTGTTAATCAGATCTTTCATGGTGTATTCTATGTGTTAGGTTCATCTCAGTCTTCAGTTGGGCGAAGTAACTTTTTGAGGGTGTTCATAATAACCTTTCAGGATGCCTTGGTCCATAAAACCATATTGGTCTAGAAGCAATGCACAGGATCTCATCTTCTGTGAAAACAAAACAGAACCTCTTTTTCAAAGCACTATATCCTCATACCCAAATTCTGAAGTCAAGATACCTTTATAGTGTACATTCTGGTTTAGCTTAGCAGCCCATATAATGAAATATCTTTCTGTACTTAGCTCCTTCACAGTCAAAAAATTCAAAAATACCACAATAATATACATAATCCAGACTCTCTGTGAGTATTCCATTTTTATGTGGCTTATTTTTCTTTACTTCTTTTAATCTATGGCTAGCTGTACTCTGTCTCTTTAAAGACTTTACCTTTTTTAAAGCATTAACTTTATAACTTTCTATACTCTTTATCTTTTCTCTCCCAAGACTACGTACATTTACCCAACACTGTAACCCATTTAGAGGTCGTTTATATCTGAATCTGTTCTATTGCATTGTCTGTAATTTTCTGGTGTCTTGATGAGCTTTTAAAATGCTAAGCAGCTTGGTTGCAGCTGCTTTGGATGTTGGCTCCACCTCTCTCCTATTTCAAAATGGTGGACATATCATTTCTTCTAGCTCTGGGGCTGCCAGGCAGGAGTCATGCTCAGCAGTTCAACCCCGAGAATGAGTGTGCGTCATATAAACCCTTTTTATCTGAGTTACAGCCAAATCTGTCACGCAGAGCACTGTGCAGCCTGGAAACATCTCTCTGTATGGCATCGGGAATCCACCATGATCTCCTGTCTGCTCAAGCCTAGTAGACCTGATTCCGCTGCCTGCCCAGGCAGGAAGAGCCGAGCCACGGGCATGGTCTCAGGTACTTTCCTTCCAACCCTGAGTGGGCACAGAAACATCCAGGCTCACAAATTCTCCATAGCCCTAGTTTCTACTGGTGGTAGGACCCAGGAAGCCTTGTTTTAAAATGGTGCAGCTTTTTTTCTGCTGCTATTGCTGAGTCAGGAAAATCTCTCTGTGGCATACTACCAGCAAACAGCAAAAAGTAGTGTTAAACTCTGTTTTTTTTTCTGTGTGTCTATAATTAAGCTCTCTCAGGTTTTAAGTGGATTTAGTCCATCATGTTGGCACCAAATTTTTGCATGAGGAGGGTGGCCCTTTGTTTTTCCCAGCTAGCTTACATGCAAAATAACCACACAGAAATTGTATTCATTAAATTACTTCTTGGCTTACTAGCTCTAGTTTCTCATTAGCTAACTCTCACATCTGAATTTAACCCATTTCTATTAATCTGTATATCACTACTAGGTTGTGGCTTGCTGGAAAAGATTCAGCATGTCTGATTCTGATGGCTCCATGGTGACTCTTTCACTCTGCTTTCTTTTTCCCAAAATTCAGTTCTGTCTTCTCTGCCTACCTAAGTTCTGCCCTATCAACTAGGCTAAGGCAGTTTCTTTATTCATTATCCAATGAAAGCAACACACAAACAGAAGGAACTCCTACACCAAACTACACTTTGATAAATCAACATGCGTTGCTGCTAGCATGAAGAAAGACTCTTCAGAGCTAGAGAAAAGAGTTTCACTAATAAAACCAATGGCGAATTAATCACAATGTCATTGTGCAAGTTTTATTTTAGCAGCTATTTTAACCTACAAAGCTTTGTTATGAATTCTATCAATGGTTAATGCAACTATGTAAGAATATTTCTGAGGTGATTTTAAAAGTTCTTTAAGTTTCACTGAGCAATGTTAGAATAATATATATTACATGTAAATATCAAGCATGGCCTTAGATAAATAGCAAAAAGTAAATTGTCATTTTAATCTACTCTAAAACAAACATTTCACATTGAATAGTAGCAAGGAAGAAAGCCTTCTATTGACATTGAAAGACTAGAAAGCAAACTGTAAGAACAGACTAGAAAGCAAGGAAGCTGTGTGGGAAGGTGAGTGGTGGCAGTGCACGGCTTTAATCCTAGCACTGAGGAGCCAGAGACAGGTGGATCTTTGTGAGTTTGAGGCCAGCCTGTTCTACCAAATGAGTTTCAGGACAGGCTCCAAAGTTACAGAGAAACTCTATTTCAATAAACCAAAACCAAATCCCAATATATATATATGCCATGTGGGGTGTCAATGGGTCACTCAGGGATCAGCATGATTTTGCTTCCTTGGCAGGACACAGGATCATCCTAATACCTCATATTATTTTGTTTGCTGAGTCTTTTTTTTTTTTGGTTTCCTTAGTCCTGTTTGACTTAAACATTCTTTGTCTTTAGGCTCTATGCTTTAAGGAAATGAAATAGAAAAATATTTGTGACAATTTTTTGACAGTCCTTCATTTTCATTTCTGACTTCTCTGTCTTTTGTAGTTCTATGTCAGGGTGGTGGTAGGTGGCTTGATGTAAAAAAAAATAAGAATATTTGAAAATCAAGAATGAACAAAAATGGGACTCAGGGTTGAAAACTTACAACCAGTCAATATAGAAACCATGTCCTAGGGGTGGTTCACTAAGTAAAAAAAATGCATGTCAGAGAGGATTGACTGCCACCAGACTTGGGTGACTGGATCCCACATTGGGAGGAGAAATCAGACTTCAGAAAGTTGTCCTGTGATCTCCCTGTGCACATGATGCCATTTACATACCTGCTTAGGCATCCGTACGTATGGGCTCATGTGTATGCACAGGCACACAGTGTAACTCCCCATACAAACATGAGCACAGACACAAGAAATCCTATATGGATTATCAATAAATAAAATTTTTGAAAGCCTTAAAAAGTAGAAAAATAAACCTGCTTTTTTTCTTTTTCTTTCTTTTTTTTTTTTTGAAACTGTGATTTTCATCTAGGCAAGTATATACAGGGAGGCTTACTTTTAAGTTTAGCAAATTAGATAATTCTTTCTTAGAAAACAAGTGTCCCACACTGATCAGAGCCTTAGTCATTGCTTTGTGAATAGGCGCGTTGTCCACAGATATGGTAGAGATGATGATAAGCAAACCCAGGCTCCCCAAAGAACCTAATCACATAGCTGATTTAGCACACTTTCTGAAGCTGCCAGAGAAAGTGTTTGAAAAACCTGCCAGTGAGTCAGACCCTGCTGCTAGAGCAGGGTTTTTCAAAGGCTGGCATCTGTCCCTGGGATTGCCATTCAGTGCGGGCTGCCAGCACAGGGAGCTTGAGGTTTGATGATCTGTGCTGGACCCATTACCAGCCTATCTGGGCTGTGATGACTGTAGTCTTGATTGATGATGAGAGCCCATCTTGTGATTTCACTTCAGAACAAGATTCTTTCAGACTGTCCTTGTACTTATTTACCATTCTTCACTGGCTTAGGCGTTTTTTAGTTTGTGTATGAATTGAATACATTTTTTTTCACAGAAAGATAAACCTGATGGTTTTGTTGTTGCAAAGTTGTGAGCAGCAAATCTCAAAAGCAGTGAAGTTTGTGTCTTCTCTTTTAAAACACCTTTAAAAGAAGGCTCTATTTATCGATGATATACCTGCATACTTTAAATCCTGAAATGTCATTAGTTTACCCTCACAAGGACAGTCATATTGTGTGCATATTATGTGTATTTTTTTCCCATGGAAAGGTTTGCTGTGTCTCCCTCCCTCCTGCTTCCACTATGGGACCCCTTACCAATTCCATGGTTGATCAGGTCTCTTGTGAAGAGAGAATGTCAGCAGTGGAAGTTCATGCTGCTATTTTCTGCTTTCATTCTAACTTACATGACTACGGAAGCTGCCTCCTCTGCACTTTGCTCAATCACCCCCATCGAGATGGTGGAGATGCCTTGCCTGAGAACCAATCTGTTCTCTTCAGCGTGCATCACTACCACTCCTCCTTTCTTTGGCCTCTTCTAATTCCTGCCACGCAGCCTCCTTCCACCATTGTCTGTTCCATTAGAACTTCCATGCACTTAGCATCCCTTCCCAGCAGAGATGCAGCCAGCAGGGAAGCCCTGTGCCTTGAATGCTCACTCTTTTCATCCCTTCTTCTTTTTTTGTCCTTAGCCATTTATTTATTTTTCTTCCCCCCAACTCACTGTCACTCTGGAATTTTATTCCATTGCATTGAAACAGTTATGTCACGGTATTGCTTATTTTGTGATTAGTCTCACCAGCATAAGGCTCTTATGACAGTTTTTATTGGCTTGAACATAATTCAATATAATTCAAGCATAACAAAATTAACTATACTCTACCTGAACACTTCATTTTCCCCAAATCCACAGATTTTATAATTGAGAGTAATTATTGGGTATAGAATTATAGAATCACAATGAACATATTACTGATTTCCAAGGATATTTTACCATCTAATACCTGAATATATAGAAATAAAGCCATCTGAATTTTAAGCATTATTGATGTGCATTTTTTATCTGTTTGAAGTTTTTTGGAGTGGTAGTTGAAATTTGTATTTGTATTGAAAGGGTTGTAGATGTGACTATTTAAAGCCTGTTACTAGAAGGCTCTAGAGAAGGGTACTGATTATTACATGTTAGCTATGTAACCTGGCACTTTACTATAAGTGTTTATCAGTTTAAGGAGGTTTTTTTGGTGGACCTTTTGGCTCTTTTATTTATAGGAGCATATAATCAAGAAATCAAACACTCAATCAAAATTTAGATGGGCTATGTAATTTAAAAGAGTTCTCAAAAGAAGAATTTGCTCAATGTCGTTAACCATGAGAGTAGTGGAAATAAAAATACTTAGAGGTTCTTTCATTCTCATCCCAGTAAGAAATTTTTCTAAGCAACTTCCATTATTTTTAGGTTTTAATTTATTATGTATACAGCATATATGCCTGCAGGTCAGAAAAAGGCATCAAATCTCATTATAGGCGGTTGTGAGCTACCATATGGTTCCTGGGAATTAAACTCAGGACCTCTAGAAGAATAGCCAGTGCTCTTAACTGCTGAGACATCTCTCCCTCCCCAAGAACAGTTTTTCTTTTTTAAAGAAAAGAAAGAAAGAAAGGATGATGATTGATGGAGGTGGAGGGAAAAGTAAATATTTAAACAGTTGACAGAAATGTAAACTGGAACTGCCAATATGGAAATCATGGTCCAGATTCCTGACAAAGCTAAAAGTAGATCTGCCTTCATGATATCCATCCATTCCAAGAACTTCAAATCCTATGGTAGAGGGGATTGCACATACATATTGATTGTTGCCCTTTTCACAATAGCTAGAAAATAGAATCAGCCCAGCTGTATGTACATTGAGTATTGAATGAATAAAGCAAACATGGTGCATTTATACAATGAGGAACACTGGAGTAGTCCCTTCACTATAGGTTCTACTGTGTACTCTGTTAGATTTGAGATTTTTTTTCCACAAAAAGAACTGGTACTGTAGTGATGACCAAAACTCTATGGCCATTAGGATCACAGACCCAAGGGTAGGTTTTGATTTGCTAATTTGAAATGGTAACAGATTGTCTTCCCAATATTTGTGCTTTTGCACACAGATGCATGCTATTCTCAATATTGAACAGAGATACTTTTTACAGCTAACAGTGATGAATGCAAAACCTTGTGACTGCTTAAGGTACAGACAGTATTAGTGTTGGGTGCTCGGTCCTAAATACAACATTTGTACCAGTACATCTAAGGCTCAGAGACACGGAGGAAGAGATGTCAGAAAGAATGTAGTGGCTGGATGACAAGCAACGGGGATTTTAAATGCTGTCTTCTGGATAATTCATCTTTTACTATCACAAATTCAGTCTCTGTAGTTGCCTGTACTGAGCCTGCATAAGTCTGGGCCTGTCAACATTTATCCATGGATTGGGGCATTGCTTATAGGGGCCTACTTCTCTTTGGGGAGCCCTGACTTGGGGAGTTCTTGGGGATGGAAGCTAAGGGAGGATCCCATTATGCTCCATGCTTCTATTTTCATTTTTGTATGCTTTCTGTCACTGTCTCTCTTTGCCTCTTTCCTTTCCCATGATCTTTGTCTACATCCCTGGTGTCTACAGACTTCCCACATTAAACTCAAACATAAATTTCAAGCTATGATCCACATATGAGACAGAAGAAGGGGGCATTTGTATTTCATCGTATTTTTCCAGTTTCATCTATTTTTATTTCTGAAAAATTCACAATTTAATTTTCTTTAGTGTTGAGTAGGATTCCAAACCTTTTCAATCCTTTCAATCTTCTGACTATTGATAACTTAAAGTTTATGTTCTGGACTTGCTACTTTAATATCCAGCCCAAGAAACAATTCCTTTCTACTCTGACATTGGGAGAGAGATTCTGTCACTGGAAACCTTCTTCTCACCCATGGTTTTCCATATTTGTTTGCCAAGATTCAGTTCCTAGGCATCATAATTTCCCAGGATAAGCATTTAAGCTGCATGAGTGCTGATTGACCAACTGAGTAGTGAGTCCCAGCAGTTTGCTCCCTTGGGACCCTTTTTCTCTGGGACCCAGAAGCTGCCTGTGTTTCACAGGGTGGAAAGATTCTAAGAAACAGCTTTGCTGGCAAAAGTGCTATTTCCAACTGGAACCCTTCCAGTGTAGGCGCCTTCCAATAACCAGGGCAGGGACAGTGATGTAGGAGGGTCATCTGTCTATGTGTTACTTTGGTTACATTGGTTAATAAAGAAACTGCCTTGGCCCTTTTGATAGGCCAGCCCTTAAGTGGGTGGAGTAGACAGAACAGAATGCTAGGAGAAAGAAAGCCGAGTCAGGCAGACACCATTACTCTCCTCTCCGAGGGAGATGCATGAAGCTCCGGCCCAAGATGGATGTG
>LOEQ01001299.1:352017-362516 GCA_001685075.1 Bramus lutescens
TAAGCTAGCCGTGCAGGAGCTGGGCGGGTCGAAAAGCAGGCCCGCTCCCCATTCACTACAGGACAGTCTTTCCTTTATCTGAACCTTGGCCAAGGGCAACCTTGAACTTGCTTATGAATCATCTTTATTCTTGCCCTATGTAAATGAGTCTGCCATATCTATGGGCAGAATTAGAGACCTCCCTGCTTGCCACATAAACCATTTTTCAGGCACCTTAATTATCATTCAGTTCCTGGTGACAAAATCCAACATTTATTTGCTTGATGAAACACACTTACAAATTCTTTCCTTCTCTGTACAGCCTTGGATTAATCATCCTCCTAAAGCTCATCAAAACTCACTCTGGATAGATATAGCCAATTAAACCTTTAAGTAAGAGTAATGGCACAGATAGATTGCCAACGATATGCCAGAGAGTCCACAGAATGTGCAGTAGGTGCTGTGTTTCCAGTGCATAGAAAATCCCAATGAAGGATGCATTCATTTGAGCGGTACATTGGTAACACTATTGAAGGCTTACTATAAACAAGGTGCAATTTCATGTATAACCATTATATTAACTTATTTAAGCAATACCAAAAACTTCTAAATGCATGTTAATTGAGATCTCTTTAGGAAATGTACAGCTCAAATCAAAATAATTCAGATATTGTGACCAAAGGGCTCAAAATCCTGGTCAAAACCCAGACCAGGATTTTGGCAAGAGGCTTCATCACGAGTGCTAAATGAATGAAATAAAACATATGACAGAGCCACAAATGGCCTGTAGCATGCTTGTGAGCTGAGCCAGGGCAAAGGGAACAATTGCAGATGCTGTGTGCAGTGAAGCTACAGATGATACCAAACTCAGAAGGATAAAATAACTCAATTTTTTCTCTTAAATGCAAAATTTTACAAGTACATTATGTACAACACTCCTCTATATACCTCACTGATCATTGATCAGAACTTTAGCTTTGTTTACAGTTATGGTTTCAAAGATGGGGAACTTGAAACTCCACAACTAATTATAGACAGCTATGTACCTAAGCAAAATTTGACGCTAGAGTATAAGGAGAAGTTTTTGACCTGCTATTTGTGTTAGTTAGTTTTTGATGCCTAAGCAAATCTGAAGGCAACTTGAAGAGAAAAATTGTTTACTTAGGCTCATGGGTTTAAAGATGTCAGCTTGTCAGTGTGGCCAAGTAGATCAGCCAGCTTCATGGTGTTCAGGAAGCAGTAATGGGAGGACAAAGGGAGAGAGACAGAGAGAGGAGGAGAGAGAGAAGAGAGAGAGGAGAGAGAGAGAAGAGAGAGAATGGAGAGAGACAGAGAGAGAGACTGCCTTGTATTTCATCAGTCTCAGCCTGTGGAATCATTCAGGGTCAGTTTTCTCTACTTCCATGGAAACGCCCATACAGACATCTCTGGGGTGTACTTAACTGATCTCCTAAGTACTTGTCAATCAATTTTATTGACTATCAAATTAATAATCACAAGACTTATTGACATAAACCACATATAGGCTGTGGAACAATTTAGAACTGATTATCCTAATCAATTCCTGAATCTACGGAATCCTTCTGAATATTTGTCCTTTGGGGAAAATAAGTAGTCCCCTTTAAAATGGACCTAATAAAAACTGTTATTTTAATATTCTCTGAGGAAAAGCAATACAAACGTACTGAACTGCCATCTTATCTCTCAAACTGTTAGCTAGCATGCCTTTCCTAGGGACTAACACAAGTCATTATCATTTAGGACATCTGCTATTCTGGTATGAACACAATTTACTTTTATTTACATTGTAAATAAATACCTGATTAATTAATATCTTCAGATTTTTGTCTTGGCCAGCACCAACACCAGAGCAGTAGTTCTGTTAGTTTGGTCCTTAGACTAGCTCTATCAGCCGATCTTGGGCCTCTTGAATCAGACACTGAAAATCCACTAACATTTCCAGGTGACTGTGACCTTTGTTAAGCATTTGCACCAATGTGGAGCTGTCTAGGGTAATGACGGTAGCTAACAGGCTGAAGAGGGAGGGAAGGAAGACTGGAAGGTGCAGAGAAGTAAATGTGCTCAGTGCACAGGACATGTATGTAACAAAATTAAAGTCATCAAAAGTTGTCTTAATGTTTGATATTGTGTAAACAGAGAATGTTGTCTATATTTTTCAGAGTTGCTTGATAATTTAATTTTTTAATAACTAATGTGGAGTGTGTTTCATGCAAGAATGAATTACAAATGGTAGACCTGTATTCAGAGCTATTTTAGAAACTTGGATATTCTGTCCTAATATCAAGATTCATTTAATTATTTTTTATCAAACAAATGTCACCAACTAAAACACAAATTCAAAAATCAAGCTTCATGGCACAAACCAACCCAAAGATGTGCAGATCTGATACTTAAACCCTGAGGAATGATAATTAGGAAAACATTAGAAGTCCTTGATTTCCCTAATTAAACCAAGGTGTTTATATTGGAGCAGTAAGCATTGTGTGCACAGTAATACAAACACAAGTCAAAATTGAGCTATAAAGTGTCAACAAACACTCAACAGTTTTGTGCGGCTCGACACATATGCAGTGCCAAGTGCACACCACTTGTGCAGCGTAAGGTTGCACTAAAGGTGTATGACACAGCATGGGCAGGGCTTGGGAGAAGTAGCAGAGACTCAGGAAACACTTGATCTCCAAATAATGATTTGTTACTTTGTATCTAGAAAGCTTTTGATTTTGCCACATGTTTAAACTTCCATTTAATTATACAACCATATAGAGGATACAGCACTTAGTTGGTCTAGATGAAGATCCTTCAGCTCTGGAACTTCAGGTCTATGTACCCTCTGCAGGAAACAGCAGCTATAAAACTTTGAGATGACGATCAGAGAGTTAAACACAGTCACACAGGAAACCCCTATACTAGAAAACATTGGAAAATATAAGGCAAGAAAAAAGTCTTGGCAGCTCATGTTTCCTTGATAATTAGTAGTCTTTGTAAGCTTAAAAAGAAAAGCAAGTATTTAAGAGTAAAGAAAAACGTTACTTCTACTCCATCTCCAGCTCAGGCCTGACTGTGTCAGTGACTATTTTGTCTTTGCTCCCGTTTCTTCCACTGTTGAGGGAGAATGAGGGCATCACTTTCTATGTCATAAAGTTGTTAGAAAAGATAGAATTGCTCCTATCACATGATAATTTTAAATTTAAATGATGTCTTATTATTACCATGCATTTATTTGAAGGAAAAATGCTTTCATGTCAATACTGTGTTATAATAGATTTTTACTCCACACTGAACTGACTGATTTTTTTCTTACTTAATCAAGTAATTCTATATTCTTCAAAAAGACAGGACTTTGAACCCCTATGTAAACAGTCCTTCCAACATACACTTTTGTACCCTTTTACCTTTGACTTATTGTCAATGACGCTGCCCAGAAGAATTGAAGCCCTGGGGGATGAACTAGCTGGGCTTAAAATGATTAAAATAAAAGTGTACATTTGTGAATTTGTGATCATTTATGGGCCCAGAAAAATCCTCAATTAAGAAAAAAGTATCTAATTTCCTTTCACACTTTATGAGTATTTTACAGATACTCAGGACTGTGTTGACAAGAAAAATCAGTGTGCTTGCCTGTACACAATATTTTCTGAACACTGACAGCCAATTTAGAATTTTATGTAATTTTCAAAGTTGCTCTCATTTCCACAAGAGTCACTCCTCTTGTCTGGGATATTTTGCAATTGAGTTTCTCAAAGAATATATGAGTTGTGGTGATGTAGTATAAGAGGATTTCAGAATTATCCATTCCCAGACCCTTCATTGTCCCCTAGAAATACATCTCGATGTCCCATGACTGTGCCTCAGGAGGATCTACCCACTTCATATTTATTAATAGGATCATATTTTCTGGTCATCAGTTTTATTCCTTAGCAAATGACTGCACTTGGTCTTCTTTGACTAACATCAAGTCCATAAATCTTTACCTTTATTTTTTCATTTTTTATTCATATCGCTGTTGATATTAACCCCTAAACTTTTATCACTTGTAGCTTTATTACAGGAGAGAGACATAGAGTGAAGTGCAAAAAGAGACAGAGAAATAGAGAGAGAAAGAGAGAGACAAAGAGACAGAGAGAAACACAGAGAGACATATACATAGAGATAAAGATAGAGAGAAAAAGAGCCAGATCCAGATCCAGATCCAGACCCAGGGGAAGAAAACAACAACAACAACAAAAACCAAAAAGGTGGGAAACTTTGAGTTTCACTACCTGTGGTAGCTTGAATGAAAATGGCGTCATAGGCTCATGAAAACAGTCATTCTTGGGAGTTCTTATCTTGTTGGAGTAGTTGTGGCATTGTTGAAGCGTGTCACTGCAGGGTGGGCTTTGAGGCCTCAGAAGCTCAAACCGGGATTAGTGTGTATCATTCTCTTCCTGCTGTGTGCAGTGTCATAGTTCAGCTAGGACAAGTGACGGGTTGTACGTACCAGGGTATGGGTGAGTAGATTAGAATTGTTAGGTAGGAGGAACAGAGATACAAAGGAAATACAGAGACATAGGATAGTATTGGGAGGGCAGCTCAGTGAATACTGAATACTGAATCTGCCCACATTTATTTTCTATATGCTTTTATACCCCAAGACAAAAAGGGGGGAGGAAGGCAAAACACTGCTTTAGCAAGGCACAAAGGACAGCCAGAACAGTTACTTGCTTGAATACTTGAGATATAAAGCCACTCTTTCCTGAGTTAAGTATTCTGGTATTTTGGGCAGGATATACAGTGAATACACCCTAGACCAAGTGTCCTGTAGTCAGCCACTCCCTATGACAGACTTGCTATTTTAATATGAAGGAGCAGGAATAGGCTTGAATTCTCTGACCTTTAATCAGGGTGGAGTGGATCCAATTCTATGGGCCATATTAATGTCAAAAACACCAAGTAACCACACCCTACGTCAGGGTGTGTAGCCACACCTGCTGTCACAACTTTGAAAGAGCAAAAATAAGTTCAAATTCTCTCACCTTTAGTCAGAGTGGAACAGGACTCACATCTGTGAGCCCTCACACTACAGATCCAGATATAGAACTCTCAGTTGCCTCTCGCGAACCTTGTCTGCCTACATCTCATTATGCTTCCTGCCATAAAGATACTGGACAAAACCTCTTAATTCTAAGCCAGTCCTAAATAAGCATCTTCTTCTGTAATAGTTTTCATAGTCATAGCGTCTCTTCACTGCGACAGAAACCCTAATACCTAACCTGTATTTTTATCCTTTTAAAGCTCCCTCATTATCTATGTCAAATGAATCAGTGAATGACTCTTTCTTCTTTCTGCAAAAATAGCTAGTTTATAAAAAAATCCCAAAATGAGTCAGTCTAGTAAATTAAATATTAGACAGTGAATAAAAGTTCATTTGAAGGAAAGAAACCTAAATTTTTTATTGCTAGTGAGGATGTACAGTTTAATAATAAGGCAAATGAATCACCTGTTTTTTTCTATTTTGTTTAATTTTCCTTAGATACTTGTAGAAAGAACATACAATGAGCTTCTATAAAGGTGATTATCTTCTTGTAAAAAACAAAAAACTTCTTTCCTAGTTCAGTTCAAACCTTTTGAATTAAAACATAACCACCCTAAGGGATAGTATCTCAAACAATATTCTTAGACAAACAAAAATATTTGTTTATAACCATCTACCCCTTTTTCACCAGACTCCTTGATAACTCTGTTAGATTTACATTGTTTTGTTCAACATTTATGTAGCAGGCATCCAGAGAGTTTGTGGAGTATGCTTCAAAAGTAAACCATAAACTTTCTTATCTCAGAATTTCCATCCAAAGGAAATATACAAGTGGCTAAGTCAGAAACCCTTTAGGGGCAATGGTCATGAAACTCGATTCTATAACTGTGCTTATTAAAGCCTAAAATAAAAGCAATAACTTATTGTAAATTTTCAACAAAATAAAGCTTTCTACATTGTTAAAATGTTCTAGAAACCAAAAATATAGATACCAGATTGAAACAATATTGTCAATAAATTTTAAAAGAAAACATATGTGATAATACTTGCAAGGAAGACCACCGGTAGCTCTCAGATTACTGGAGAAGCTGAAATTTTGATAGGTGATAATCCATGTGATGAGATTCCTCAGAAATCCCAATCTTGTGCTGAAAGCCTGGAGGGTCCCTGAAGAGCCATCAGGCTTTAGTCTACTATAAAAGGCTGAATAAATCAGTGAACGATGGCAGCAGCAGCAGAGTAGATACTCAGCAGCAAAAAGCAAGGTTGACAGCAAAATAAGGTTTGCCTAAGACTGCCTTAAATATGGCCCACTGATAGAAGATGTTGCCCGTGGAAGGGGAAGTGATCCGATCAGCACATCAGTCCAGTAAATACCCTTACAAACCTGTTAGATGTATGACTCTTAGTTGATTCCAGAGCCAATCAAGTTGACAACCTAGATTAACCAGTCCAAGGTTGTTGTCCAGTCCAAGGTAGAATAGGCCTGTTACGATCACCTAGAATCTAGGTGTCAGGCTTGAGTGTTTAGCAAGAGACTTTCTGTGTATTGGCTGGGCATTTAGTAGCTACCATAGCCATAAATACTGTCATGGGAAGGAGCTGTGTTCTTATCTCACACATATCCTCTATCTCTGCTTCCATGGCGTTTAGAAATGACTCAACTATCTGAGTACTGCAGAATCTCCTATTTTACCTTCTCACTCAGAGCACATACTGAAGGAGGCTTTTCATGTGATACTAATATGAGACATGGCTCTGCAGCTTTACAATGTCATGCTTTTGATTTTAAATTGTTCTCCCTTCCATGCTTCTAACCAACCAGGCAGGGATTAATAACTTATTAAAATTTAGTATGTATTACTCATACATGTAGAAGAAAATGCCAACAATGCGTTTTTCCTTAACTATTATCGTATTAACAGTCAATATGACCCCTCATATAACTTCCTCAAGTCTGTATTTTGAAAAGAATTCAGCCAGTATTGTTTTCACAGATCTTACTTAGATGGTCGTCAGTATATCAAAGTCCATTTTTGATCTAGCACAAAGAAATCCTATTTATTGACTCACAATATTCCACTATCTGTGAGCACAAGTTTAGAGAAAAATACCTCATCAGCAGTATGTGTCGTTGTGATTTAATCAACTGTTGAGTACGGCTGAGGATGTAGACTCCTCTCCTAGCTATTTAGATGCAGGGACTGATTTTGTTCAAACTGCTGCATGTTATAAGAGGATGTTCTACAGAGCTGAGAGTTTTTTAACAACTCTAGTGATGACATCTCCTGTCCCTCACCATCATTGTTAGATGGTTTCTCTTCAAGTGCATGGGAATGATATTACTATGATTTCACTCAGTGACATTTATTGAACAACTGATACATGTTCAAGCTTGAAATATTAAGTCTTCAAGACTAGAAAAATATATAATGAGCTTACTTTCTGATATAGGTGACAATTAGCAACAAAATTGTTGAGAGAAATTGCATAATATACAATGGTACATGAGTGTTAGCTACATCAATTAGACCAGTGCATGATGGAAACAGATGAAGAGACTCATAGTCAAGCATTAAGCTGAGCTTGGGGAATCCTGCTGAAGAGTAGAAGGGAGGATTATAGGGGCCAGGGGGTACAAGAAACCTCACAGAATCAACTAGCCTCAGATTATAAAGGGTCACTGAGACTGAACCACTAACCAGGAGCCTGCGTGATAAGAACCTGGATCCTCTGCATCTATGTGTTGTAGCTGTGTAGCTCAGTCTTCTTGTGGGACTCCTAACAATGGGAACAGGGGCTGTTTCCAACTGTTTGGGGACCCTACTCCTCATATTGGGTTGCCTTGTCTGGCCTTTAACACAAGGGGAGGTGCTTAGTTTTACTATAACTTGATATGATATATTTTGTTGATATCCATTGATGTCCTGCCTTTTTCTGAATAGAAATGAAGGAGGAGAGACTGCTGGGTTGAGGGTGGAGGGGGTGGGTGTGAGGTGGAGCATAGAGGGAGTGGGGCAAATGAGGAGGGGAAATTGCAGTCAAGATGTAAAATTAATGAAGGAATATTTAAAAAGTAAAACAGTCCACTAACACAGAAAACACAACACAGAATTGTGATATAAAATTTATAAGGGCATCTGGGCATGGTGGCATACACCTTTATGCCAGTAGTCAGAGAGCAGAGGCAGGTGGCTCTGTGAGTTTGAGATCAGCCTGGTCTATAGAGGGAGTTTTGGGACAGTCAGGACTACAAAAGGAGACCTTTATCAAAAAAAAAAACAATTAATAAAAGCAGCATTATAAAAGAGTGCTGCGTGGTGTCACCATAAGATAATATGTAAGGAATTTCCTATGACCCAGTATGCAAGGGAAATAGTGAGTTTTATGTGTTGGAGACTCTGGACTTGAACCCATTATTTTATACATACAAATACATATATGCAAAAGTCTTACATATATAAATATATAAATGTTATATATTTATAAATAATATAGACATATATGAATTTATATGTATATGTTTTATGCACGCATATGCATGTACACATGTGTGCACGCAACCACACATGTAAATCAAGTGTTAAACAGTTCCTCCAGGGTGTCCCTAGTATAAGATTAACATTTAAGAGGTATGACCTATTGTAAAGTCCTCAGGTCACTAGGAATGAGCCACTGAATGAGATAATGAGACTACTGCCCCTCATTCTAACCAAGAAATGCTCTGTCTACAATCCTCATGACAAGTCTACATGAAATGGTTTTGCCTAATCATAGACAAAAGCCACTGAAACTGTAAACTAAACAAAGCTTTATTCTTTATACATAGGTTGTCTCAAGTACTTTGTCATAGGTATGGAGAGATGATTAATGCATACTTATTTTACAAACTGTTACTATGAAAAACAATTCCATACAAATTGGATCTAGTGTATTCAGGAAAAACTACTTATGTAATTATCCAAAATTTGATAATCACAAGATAGGAGATATACTATATACATTTATATTGCATATCTGAGATATATCATATCACGTATATACATTATCATCCAGAATAATGTGCACTATGAAAAAATAGTTGAACACCATTTCTTATAACAATTGTATTACAAGGTCTCTGCTTCACTTCACCTCCTAGGACATGTAAGAGGACAAAATTCTGTCTTTTTTTATATTTTCTGAGCCATCAACACTGGACTGCAAATTTTCATATAGTATTGCATATTTCAGGTACTGGGAATTCACAAGGCCATTACGCTTGCTAAGGTGTTTTGGATGTCAAAAGACACATGAAGGAAAATGCATTTCAGAGTTTAAAAAGCACATCATTCCATTCAAAGGTCCTACATGGCATTAGGTTGGTGCTATTTTGGCTGTAGTTGCAACACTCTAAAATCAGCACATAGCAAAGGTATTATGATGAACTTACCTTAGTGACCTTTACCTGAACCCTTTTATTATCCACCGATTGACACAAACAATTTATCTCAGAGAATAAACTTGGGGAAATTAAGAGACACTGTAATAAATATGACAAACTAAGAGTGACTTATATGTATAATTTATTTCCCATATTCTTTTTTTCTTTTTTTTGGTTTCTTGAGTCAAATATTTCCCTGTTATTCTGGTTGACCAGGAACTCACTCTGAAACCATGGTGATCTTGAACTCAGAGATCTACCTTCTTTTGCCTTCAGAGTGCTGGGATTAAAGATTTGTACCACCACTACCTGTTTCACATTTTAATTCTTGTTTTTGGTTTCATTATTAGCTTCAAAACCAACACAATAAAAACAAAAATTCTCATTTGAACAGCTAAAGAGTTACCATTTCTTCAAAAGTGGTCTTCAACTTGTAAGAAGAAAAATATTTGTAAATATTTTAAAATCTTAAAAATAACCTTGGCAAAAGAGCTAGCGTGCTTTGAAATGTTGTTCTCTGGACAAGACAAGGCAGTTGCCCACATGTACTTACAGAAGCTGTGGTTACTTAAAAGAGCCCTGCAAAAGAACAAACTTGTCAAATTACAGCTCAGAATGAAGAGAGGCTCCGAAACCCTACCCCAGCCAAAGAACAGTTATCAGTTGACAGCTTCTGGAGAGCAACCGTCACTTTTTTATTTATTTAAATTCATTTTATTGAGCTGTACATTTTTCTCTGCTCCTCTCTCTTCCTCTCCCCTCCCCTTCAACCCTCTCCCAACGTCCCCATGCTCACAATTTACTCAGGAGATCTTTTTTTTTCTACTTCCCATATAGATTATATCCATGTATGTCTCTATTAGGACCCTCACTGTTGTCTAGCTTCTCTGGGATTATGATTTGCAGCCTGGTTTTTCTTTGATTTATGTTTAAAAACCACTTATGAGTGAGTACATGTGATAATTGTCTTTCCAGGTCTTGGTTACCTCACTTAATATGATGTTTTCTAGCTCTATCCATTTGCCTGCAAATTTCAAGATGTCAT
This sequence comes from Bramus lutescens, assembly GCA_001685075.1. Classification (NCBI taxonomy): domain Eukaryota; kingdom Metazoa; phylum Chordata; class Mammalia; order Rodentia; family Cricetidae; genus Bramus; species Bramus lutescens. The sequence continues at coordinate 362,497 of LOEQ01001299.1, forward strand.
TTTTTTTCTGCTGTGTAGTA
>LOEQ01001299.1:362866-377403 GCA_001685075.1 Bramus lutescens
TTCAGGAGGTCCCATTTATTAATTGTTTCTCTCAGTGTCTGTGCTGCTGGTATTAGATTTAGGAAATGGTACCCTGTGCTAATGCGTTCAAAAAACTTCCCACATTCTCTCCTATGAGGTTCAGTGTGGCTGGCTTTAAGTTGAGGTCTTGGATCCATTTGGACTTGAGTTTTGTGCATGGTGATTCTTCTACATGTTGATATCCAGTTATGCCAGCACCATTTATTAAATATGCTTTGTTCCATTTTATATTTTTTGCTTCTCTGTCAAAAAATCATGTGTTCGAAGGTGTGTGGATTAATAGCTGGGTCTTCAATTAGGTTCCATTGTTCCTCCTGTCTGTTTTTATGCCAATACCAGGACGTTTTTAGTAATATGGCTCTGTAGTAGAATTTGAAGTCAGGGATTGTGATGCCTCCATAAGTTCTTTTATTGTATAGGATTGTTTTGGCTATCCTGGGTTTTATTCTTTTCCTTATGAAGTTGAATAACATTCATTCAAAGTCTGTGAAGAATTTTGTTTGGATTTTGATGGGTATTACATTGATCTGTAGATTGCTTTTGGTAAGATTGCCATTTTTACTGTTAATTCTACCTACTGAAGAGCATGGGAGATCTTTCCACTTTTTGTGGTCTCCTTCAATTTCTTTCTTCAAAGATTTAAAGCTCTTGTCACAAGTCTTCCACCTGTTTGGTTAGAGTTTCTCTGAGATATTTTATGCTATTTCTGTTGAGAAGGGTGATGTTTCTCCGATTTATTTCTCAGCCCATTTATCATGTGTATAAAGTAAGGCTACTGATTTTTTGAGTTAATCTTGTATACTGCTACATTATTGAATGTGTTAATGAGTTGTATACATTCCTTGGTAAAGTTTTTGGGGTCACTTTTGTACATCATATAATCAGCAAATAGTAAGAGTTTGACCTCTTTTTTTCTGATTTGTATCCCCTTGATCTACTTTTGTTGTCTTATTTTTCTAGCTAGAACCTCATGAACTATATTGAATAGATATGAAGAAAGTAGACATGTCTTGTTCCTGATTTCAGTGGAATCACTGTTAGTTTCTCTTCATTCAGTTAGATGTTAGCTGTTGTCTTGCTGAATATTGTCTTTTTTTTTTAGATTGGTTCTTTGTTTCCCTTCTTTCTCTCTCCAAGACATTTATCATGTAGGGATGTTCTATTTAGTCAAAAGCTTTTTCAGTATTGAATGTGATGATCATGTGGTTTTTATTTTTCAGCTTGTTTATATGGTGTATTACATTGACAAATTTTAATATGTTGAACCATCCATGCATCTCTGGAATGAAGCCAACTTGATCATGGTGGATGATGGCTCTGATGTGTTCTTGGATTCGATTTGCAAGTATTTTACTAAGTATTTTTGCATCCATGTTCATGAGTGAAATGATTGATCTGTAATTCTCTTTCTTGGTAATGTCCTTATGTGGTTTGGCTACAAGGGTAATTGTAGCCTCATAAAAAAGAGTTTGGCAAAGTTCCTTCTGTTTCTATTGTGTGGAACAATTTGAGGAGTATTGCTATTAGATCTTCTTTGAAAATCTTGTAGAATTCTGAACTCAAACCATCTGGTCCTAGACTCTTTTTGGTTGGGGCAATTTTGATGACTGTTTCTATTTCTTCAGCAGTTATAGGTCTATTTAATTTGCTTATCTGCTCCATTTATACTTAGGGATATTAATGACCGTAACTGCCATCTCTCGTTAATTGAGTTTTTATTGTTGGTGATGTTAATTTGTGTTTTCCCTTTCTTTGGGATTTGCTACAGTGAGATCATCAATTGTCTGTTTATTTTTAATGCAGCCAACTTCCTTGGGTTGGACTTTTTCTTCTAGTACTTTGTGTAGAGCTGGATTTGTGTGAGGTATTGATTAAATCTGGTTTTGTCATGGAATATCTTGTTTTGTCCTACTATGGTGATTGATAGTTTTGCTGGAAATAGTACTCTGGGCTGGCATTCATGCTTTCTTAATATCTATATAACACTTGACCAGGACCTTCTATCTTTCATTGTCTCCATTGAGAAGTGAGGTGTACTTCTGATAGGTCTGCCTTTATATGTTACTTGGCCTTTTTCCTTTGCAGCTATGAATATTCTTTTTTTAAATTTTATATGTTTAGTGTTTTGATTATTATGTGGCAAGGGGACTTTTTAATAATACAGTCTATTTGGTGTTCTGTAAGCTTCTTATACCTTCATAGGGATATCTTTATTTAGGTTGGGAAAATTTTCTTCTATGATTTTGTTAAATATACTTTCTGTGCTTTTGTGTTGAACTTCCCCTTATTTTATACCTATTATTCTTAGGCTTGTCATTTCATGATTTCCCATATTTTCTGGATATTTTCTTTTAAGCTTTTTTAAAATTTAATATTTTCTTTGACTGATGAGTCTATTTCCTCTATAGTATCTTGAGCACTTGAGGTTCTCCCTTTCATCTCTTGTATTCTGCTGTTTATGCTTGCATTTATTATTTCTGATAATTTTTTAATGTTTTCTATTTCTATAATTCCCTCGGCTTGTGCTTTCTTTATTGTCTGTATTTCAGTTTTCAAGTCTTGAATAGTGTCTTTCATATGTTTGATTACTTTTTCTTCATTTTCTTTAAGGGATTTATTGATATCTTCCATTTTTTGTTTGTCTTTTCTTCCATTTCTTTGAGGTAATTTCTCATTTCCTCTTTTAGGGCCTCAAACATTCTCCTAAAGTTATTTTTATGTCATTTTCTTCTGCTTCATCTATATTTGGTTGTTTAAGGCTTGCTGTTGTAAGCTCTTTAGGTTTTACTGGTGTTGTGTTGCTGTTTGTGATGTTGCATGTGTTCTTACCTTGTCAACTTATCTTTTCCTTTATTTGGTGTAGTTGGGGCTGTATGTGACTCTGGTGACCAATCTTTCAGGGTCTAGTGCATCCAAGACTCAGATGGTTGTTCCTCATGATGCAATCAGAGCCACAGTTCCAGTCCCCCCCTTGGTCACTCTGTGTTCCTAGAGGTTGCTCTGCTCCCATAGAGTTCACTGTCTCAGGCCTGCTCTGGCCTAGGTGCTGGCTCAGACTTGTTTCTGTACATGTTCCTGGTCTGGTTTCACTCCTGCAGAAGTCCCTGGCTTGGAGTTGGTTTTGCAAAGGTCTCTGCCTCCAGTCTACTACCTTGGAGATCCCAGACTCAGGTGTGTCAAAACCCCCAGAGGTCCTGGCTCAGGCATACTCCCTAAGAAGTCCCGGATTCATACCCAGACCCACAGATATCTCTGGTTCCTGCCTATTGCCTTGGAGGTCCCAGACTCATACCCAGCCCACAGAGGTCCTGGCTCATGCCTAGTTCCTTGGTGGTCCCAGACTCATACCTGGACCCACAGTGGTCCTTAATCAGGTCTACTCCCTTGAAGGTCCCAGATTCATACCCGGACCCACAGAAGTCACTGATTCCTGCCTACACCTTTGCTTATCCCTGACTCATGCCTGGATCTGCAGGGGTCTCTGGCTCTGGCTTATTCCCTCAGTGGTTCCTCCTTTGTAAATACTCCTGTGGAGTTCACTGTCTCAGGTCTTCTCCAGCCTAGGTTGCTGGCTCAGTCCTTTATCTGCAAATGTCCCTGGTGATGTGGGATTACCCTCTGCATTCTATGACTACCCTTAATGAATAAAGAAAATGCTTTGGACCTATAGCAAGGCAGAACTTACTTGGGCAGGGAAAGCTAGGCTTAATGCTGGAAGAAGGAAGGGAGGAGTCAGAGAGATGACATGGAGCCTTTGCCATTGTCAGACATGCTGAGCCAGGAATGAAAAAGTGGACTAAATCCATGTAAAAATCTAGGAAAGCTTAAAAAAGTAACCCTAGACACAAAAGAACAGAGTTAAGCATGGTTTGGCAGTGGTGGCATTTTCTAGGATGGGCTCTACTTGCTTCTAGCAAGCAGAGGCATGGCTCATTTAAAGAGATGTTTTCTTGATTCAGCCTTAGCAAAAAAAAAAGGCTCACAGTTTTAAAATACTGGCTTTCTGGGTCATGCTGCCAGTGCAAATTTTGATTCTTTCAGGCTGGAGGTCCAGCTGCAGAGCATTGGAGTGGGGTTTGTGAGCAGCATTCTGCAGCATACTTGGTGGTAACATGGACCAGCTATGTTCCTGGAAGTGGGGCATAGGCTCAGAGGCAGGAGCAGCTCCACCATGCTGGATTGGGCATGGCAAGGAGAAGATACTGTTTATACCCTAGTAATGGTGCACCTTAAGTTTAAAAAGTGCTTAACATTTTAAGAAATACTCCTGAACAGTAATGAATTACAGATACACAGGACGGATTCAGACATAAAAGACCTCTAAATGGGTCACAGTGTTGGATAAATGTATTTAGGTTTTGGAGAGAGAAGAAACAAGAGTATAGAGAGTTAGAACAGAAATAAATCATTTTTAAAAAGTCTTTAAAGAGACAGAGTACAGGTAGTCATAGATTAAAAGGAGTAAAGAAAAATATGTCATATGAAGATGAAATATACACAGAGTCTGGATTATGTATATTATTTTGTCTCCCTTGAATTTTTTGAGTGTGAATAACCTAAGTACAGGAAGATGTTTCATTGTTTGGGCTTCTAAGCTAAACCAGCATCATGTATATTATAAAGGTATCATGACTTCCAAATTTGTGTCTAAGGATATGTTGCTTTGAAAGGAGGTTCTTCTCTTGTTTCCACAGAGGATTAGAAACTGTGGCTTGCTTCCATACTAATATCATTTGATGGAACAGATCCCCCTGAAAGATTACCTTGAACACCCCTCAAAAATTACTTTGCCCAACTGTTGACTGAGATAAACCTAGCACACAGGATATACCATAAAAGACCTGATTAACAGTGTTTTCAAACAGCAGGAATCAATATGGAAAAGTATGCCCATATTCCCAAATATTGTTTATAATTGTTTGTTTACATTTAGAGGGGTATATACTATATAGATGAATAATTTGCTTTGTTTAGTGATACAAATTTAAGGTAAATTTTGTTATACTGTATATGAATATTTCTACCCTTGATTAAGGTATTATGTTTGTGTAGTTCATTTAGAAATGTGACATATAATTAAGAAATATAGGTTAATAGACAGTCATCTATAATAGTCAAGATTGTGGTCATGTTATTTAGGTTTTCTAGATATATAGATATATAGAGATATATTTCAGTTAGATAGGTATTCTTCAAATCTTTCAGAGACCTTCAGAATATGGCATTTATAATGTTTAAGAGCTTAAGACTTCATGACAGTGAGATACATCTGCTCTTGTCATCATCAAGAGGAAGATGTGCATAGAGTGTCTCCTTATGAAGTTTGTTAGCCATTTGAGCAAGAAACTGTTCCTTCCTGGACTGCTAAACTGGACATGCAGGACCTACAGAGACATGACTGCTAAACTTGCCTAAATGTGAGATGATCCTTCAGGGTTCCTGCTTCATGAAAGGGTCTGCTAGACATTCTTCAGGACACACACACAAAAAAATTTGATCTCCAAATTGCCAGTATAAGCAGAACTGTCTTTGAAATTTCCTGCTTCATGGAAAAGTCTGCTGGATACTATGGGCAAGTAGGCTAAAGATGGATACCCCAATGGTACAGAAAAACTTTGGGTGACTGTCCAGGCAATGAAATGTCTCTGTTGACTCTAGAGTTTTGGAAGTTGCTTACAATGCACTTCCTGTTTACTTAGGTAATATTATATCACTCTGGAGTCTTTGATGGAGTTGAAGAATTTATAGTTATAGTTTTAGTTTTCCTTAGTTGTGATAAAAGATAAAGTAAATATAAAAAGTGTACCTGAAATTCTTACTTGATGCCTGTTTTGTTATATGTAATTTTACTATGTTGAAGTTAAAATCTTCCTTTTTATTAAAACAGAAAAGGGGAGGTGATATGGGATTTCCTCTGTATGCTATGATTACCATTAATGAGTAAACAAACTACTCTGTACCTATAGAAAGGCAGAACTTAGGTAGGCAGGGAAAGCTAGGATGAATGCTGGGAGAAAGAAGGGCAGAGTCACAGAGACTCCATGGAGCTGCCACCAGAGGACAACATGCTAAAACTTTGCTGCTAAGCCATTGCCATGTGGCAATACACAGATTAATGGAGATGGGTTCAATTAATATGTAAGAGTTAGCCAATAAGATGCTAGAGCTAACGGGCCTAGCAGTAGTTTAATTAATATAGTTTCTGTGTGGTTATTTTGGCTTTGGGCAGCCAGGATGAACAAGTGGCCCCTCTTCCAACACTGTGTTCTAGATCTGCTCCCAATCACATGGTGTTCCCTGTCTCAGGACTGTTCTGGCCTAGTTCTCCGGCTTAGTTCTGCTGTTGTTCCAAGCCTGCAAGTGTCACATTTTAAGGTTTGTTGCACTGACCCCACCCATGCACCTTAGTGCAGCACTCACTAGTCTCAGTGGGTTGAAAATGAAAGAAGTAATTAAACATTATGAAACAAGAACAGGGATTGGGAGGGAGATATGGTTGGGATTCTGGGAAGAGCTGGAGGGAAGAGTTGGGGAGTAGATATGATCCAGATACATTGTGGGCACATATGGTACTTTCAAATAATAAATTATTTAAAATTTTCTCCTTTTGACATAGGTATCACTACACAGTCCCAGCTGGCATGAAACTAGCTTTACAGACCAAGTAGTCTTGAGACTGATAGAGATCTGCACTTCTGCTTTCTGAGTGTGAGAATTACAGGAACACAACAGTATACCTGGGAAATTAAAAAATGTGTGAGTTTTACATATCCATGGCTGACTTCTATTTCAAGTTGGATGTACTAATAGACATTTCCATATCATTTTTCTAATACAATAGGAATATTTGGGCAGTGGGCTCCAGACAATTGTGGAATGATACTAAATGCTAGAGAAAGGAAATGAAGTGACTAATGACTTTGAAACTTAAGAACTAAATAGTTGTATATTTCCTTTGCCCCATCACAAAGATGTCAAGAAAGAATAGAGGCAAGACTTTCATTCCTGCTATCTTTCTATCTATTCCTCTGCCTATAGCATATTCGTGTTGAGCTATTTTGAGAATATTTACTAATATCCCACCTATTTTCATTGAGAATGGAAGCCACACACTGAGAACAACTGTTCCACAATTTTGGAGAAAAAATGGCATTTCATGGCACCATGAAATTAATCATGACTTCATAACTTCCTGTTTTCAAAAATAACAAATTAACTATTGGTTTATGCCTCTATTTTCTAAATAGTCTGTTCACAGTAGAAAGGTAATAATCATAGATAATGTATTTGCCATTTATTATTAATGCTTTTGAGGAAAAGACACTTATTTAGGAATTTGCTTTATCTGCTGTTGAAATAAGGTAGAAAATGAAGTTTAACTGTCTTAAGAAAAATAGAACAGCATTCTAGTTTGGCTGTTGTCTTCCAAATACAGACTAGCATGGAGTAGTGTCACATAATAAATGAGATAAAACCTTAGTCTTAAGTACATTTCAGATGCATGACTTGGTTGTAGACAAAGTTGGTATCCTAAAACAAAGACATCTGTGACTGCTTAAAATGAATCTCTTGATGTCAAATTTACAGTGGACCTTTGGATCTGCCAATCTGAAGAAAGCCAGGTATTCATTGGAAGAAGACATGGGATAGCCTGTCTCTTACTCTCATTCTCACTTAGATGGAGCATGGGGTTCCCCTGAAAGTCCCTTAAGGCTCCTTGATATTAGAATAAATATATTGTATTAGTTAAGGTTTTACTGCTGCAATGAAACACCATGACTAAAAGCAAGTTGGGGGAGGAAAAGGTTTATTATAATTATATTTCCATATCACTGTTCATCATCAAAATCATCAAAGGAAGTCAGGACAGGATCTCAAACCTGGAATGAACTTGGAGGCAGTGGCTGATTCATAGACTACAGAGGGGCACTGATTACTGACTTGTCCTTCATGGCTTGCTCAGTCTGCTTTCTTATAGGACCCAAGATCACCAAAGAAGGGATGAAAACACCCACAATGAGCTGGGACCTCCTTTTCAATCAGTAATGGAGAAAATGCCCTACATCACACTGTATGGAGACATTTTCCCAATTGTGCCTTGCTCCTCACAGATGACTATAGGTTGTGTCAAGTTGAATTAAACCTAGCATCACAGATCCAGAGTTATTTTGATAGAGTCCATAGGGTTGGAGAATGATCAAACTAGTGCAGTAGTTTGCTGTAGGAAATCCTACAGCCGGTAGCTCTTAAGTTACCCATCCACTGGGGAATGGCCTCTTATTCTATTATGCTGATGTAAAGTGATCTTTTCTGGCTGCAGGATTCAATTGCTATTCTCTTTTCCAGCAGAGGATATTGATTCGTGAGTCTACACCTAAATAAATATCGATTATTATCAATTTTGAGCTAGTGTGGGGTTTATTTTAAGCATCCTTCTTGATCTGGTGACCATATAGAACCAGACTCCATACCTACTGGGAGGATGGCCTAAAGGCCTAACTGGTCCATGGCCCAGAAAGTCTCCAAACCCTGTCAGCATGGCTTGCTTTTACCTAATAGGATTTTTGTAGAACCCCTGCCACAGCAGAGCTTACTGCATGCAGCAACTTGAAAATTTCCCAGTAGCACACATGACTGCCATGTTCCCTGGCGTGGTTCTCTGGTACAGTTCCTTGACATGTGGGATCTTCTGCAGCTTCCGGTTTGTGCTCTCTGCCCATGAGTTCTAGGTTTCTGGATCTGTGTATGGAATTGATTTGTCAAGCAAAACATATTTCTTAGTTTTTAACCAGTAACCAAGGTGGGAAACTAAAGCAGCTCAGGAATGTTACTGTCACCAACGGTTGCATTGCTGCTAGTCACAACTATGCAACCATGATATCTGCTGTACAATAACGATTATTACACATAAAACAATTTACTGGATCTCATAACAGGTAGTTAATATATCAATAAGGCAGAATATATTAATATTGAAACTTAAAGTAACTTTTTCGCTAATACTATGAATTATAGTCTGTGAGGCTTATATGGTTATGGTGATACTTCAATTTATGGGATATTGGGACTAAGATTTTTTCTTCATATTATTTCAGTAAGAAGGAATGTGGCACTTTTAGGGATAATACAGTCTTTTTAGATTAATAATGAGCAGATAGTTGACAGGATTAATACCATCAAAAATAAAAGTACCTGAAAAAATTAATACTGTTAAAAAGGGTAACATTAATTTGACAGAAAAAAATTGAATCCCTATCTAAAGTTACTGAGATATTATCTGAAAGAATTAATATTGTTGAATTTGACAATCAAAATTTGTTAACAACCTATAATAGGTTAGCAGATAAAGTATTTCTCCAGGATGGCAATCTGCATGCTATCCATGCAATGTCCAAGGATGAGGTATTATCTTTAAAAGGGAAACTTCAGACCTTGGGATCACATGTGCAGAATGAGGACCTCAATGAAATCACTAGGCCAGGATATTCAGGCTTTACAAAAGACAATAGTAAAAAGATTTGAAATGATTTAGGAAATTATTTAACAGGGAAAGAAGGCACAAGGACAGGATTCAACATTGCCACTGTCAGAGATGACTTACCCAGGGTCTAATTTCTTACCTTGTAATCTACTCTGACATTACATCGAGTTCTAAAGGCCTAAAAGGATTCATAGAATGTTGATGAATATCTATAGGAAAGAATTATCTAAAAGAAATTAAGCAAGCTGTTGTAACTTATGGCTTGCATTCCACATTTGTTAGGGCATTGATAAGGACATGGGTCTTCTAACATCAAGGCAACACCACATGAATGGATTCAGTTTGTTTCAGCAGTCCAGGATGATGGGCCCCAATTGATGTTTAAATGTTATCTCAGTTAAGATGCAAAAATTTTGGAAAAACAGTGAAAAGTAAAAGAACTTGAGACTTACCAAGGTCAAATTCTTGATGAGAGCACTTATGCTGACCCACAGGTTCAAGCTCTTTGCAATGAACCAATCTTGTCCCTATGCCACAAAGCAACCTTAAATGCTTGGGACAGGATTCAAGAACTAGGAAAACAAATTGAAACATATGCCAGGGTTAAAGAGGGCCAGAGATAACTTTTTAGTGACTTTTTTTTTTACAGGGATTAACTAAGGCTGTACAAATAAGAGTAACAGCCCCAGATGCTAGATGAGTATTGATTGAATGTCTGGTTTTTGAAAATGCCAACTTAGAGTGCAAGAAGATACTTGGGCCTTTAAAGATTAGATCAGCACCTATGGATGAATGGATCCTGCAAACAATGAACATTGAGACATTTGACTATAATACTGAATCTTAGGGAGGAGTAGAAATTTCCAAAGGAATGAGAAGACATCAAAATGCCAAATGTTTTAATTGTGGTAAAATAGGAAATCTGAGAAGGGATTGTAGACAAGGAATTCCTAGCAATAATATCTCCTCTGGGAACGGCAAGAATAGGAGGACTCAGCCTTCAGGTGTAAGTAGAAGGTGTGGCAAAGAGTGACATTGGACCAATGAATGCAGATTGACAAAAGACAGAGAAGGCAGCCCAATGCCATCAGTAAACTTCTTGAGGGGCCTCTTTCAGGCCCCCAAGCCAAAAGTGACTCAGTCATTCCCAATCACTGTGGAGGACATGTCTCACCAGGAAAATTAAAAATATCCAGAGCTTTCTGTAAAAGACCATACTGTTCTAGATGAATGCATAAACATGGAATGTAAGTCAAAAATTAAAATAGGAAATATGAAATGTATATTCTGACAGACTTCTATAAATGATCAAATACCAAAGCTAAGAGTATGTATAAATAGCAATGTAATTGTTAGTTTGATAGACACAGCTATGGATGGGAGTATCATTACTCCAGAATTTTGGCATCCAAATTGGCTGCTTTCAAGAGGCAGATGTTCTATTACTAGGAATTGTAATCATATCTCAACTTAAACAAAGCATGAGATTTTTTGACTGGTAAATGGAGAATGGTGACAGATCAAACAGCTGTCAATAAGGTTCTTCAACCTATGGGCCCTCTACAGTCTGGAATTCCTCTACCTTCTCTATTACCAAAAGAATAGCCTCTTATAATTATTGATTTGAAAGATTGTTTCTTCACTATACCTTTATAAGAAAAGGATAGAGAAAAGTTTGCCTTCACAGTGCCTACTTATAATTATTCTAAGCCTACTAGGAGGTATCAATGGACTATACTCCCGCAAGGAATGCTCAACAGCCTCACTCTGTACCAATACTTTGTAAGTTAGCCATTGGAAATAATGCATAAGCAATTTCCTAAGTTTATAATTTACCATTAAATGAATGACATTTTGCTATCTGATTCAAACATAGATACTTTAGAAAGAATGTTTGAAGAACTAAAGAAAGTTTTGCCAAAATGAGGATTACAAATTCCTCATGAAAAAATAGAGAGGAGATTCTGTCAATTACCTAGGTTATAAAATATGTTTGCAGAAAATTAGAACATAAAAGGTACAAATTATGAGAGACCAGTTTCAGACTCTTAATGACTCTCAAAGATTGTTAGGAGATATTTCCAGTCTACAACTGGCTGTTGGGATAATGCCTGATCTAATAATTCACTTGAACAAAACATTAGATGGTGATAAAGACTAGAATAATACCAGAGAATTAACATCTGAAACAGAAAAGGAATTGACAATTGTTAAGGAGAAATTACAGGAGGCAGATGTGGATAGGGTGAATCTAATTCTTAATTGTATTCTAGTCATATTGCCTTACAGAATTTATCCAATTTTAATGCAGAGAGATGATATTATCTTAGAATGGATCTTTTTACCGCATAAACCAAGTTTAAAAAATTAAAAACTTAGTGGGAAAAGTCTCTGAATTAATTTTAAAAGTTAAATTGAGACTTCGTCAACTAGTAGGTATAGACCCAGCAGAGATTATACTGCCTTTCACTACTGATGAAATAAAGAAGTTATGGGAAGACATTGAACCATGGCAAAGAGCTTGTGCTATATTTGGGGAGAAAATAATAACAATTATCCCAAAAGCAACACACTTAACCTTATAAAGAGAACTTCTTGGATTCTTCACTGAATTATATGTGATGCTCCAATAACTGGAGCCCATACATTTTATACTGATACAAATAAATGAGGGAAGGCAGGTTACAAATCAGAAGAATTAAGTAAGGTGGAACAAAGCCCTTATAATTCTATCCAGAAGGAAAACTATATACTATTCTCATGGTGCTAAGGGATTAAAAAAACTTCTTAATATAGTTACTGATTAACAATATGCAGAAAGAATTGTCTTGCATATTTAAATCACTGAATTTATACCAGATGATACAGAATTGACTTCATTATTTATCCAGATACAAAACATAAACAGGAATAGGCTTTGTCCTATGTACATAACACACATCTGATCCTGTACGTGTCTGCCAGTTCCTCTAGCACAAGGTAATGCAGAAATTGATCAATTATTGATTGGAAGCATGATGCAGGCCTCAGAATTTCATAAAAAGCATCATGTCAATAACAAAGGTTTAAAGAAAGCGGTTTCGATTACTTGGCACCAAGCTAAGGAGATGACAAGGTGATGTCCTACTTGCTCTTTCTGTAACCTACACAACTAATTGCATGGACTAACCCAAAGGGTACTCAAAGGGATAAAATTTGGCAGATGGATGTGTTCGACTTTGCAGAATTTGGAAAATTAAAATATGTACACCACACCGTTTACACTTATTCAGGTTTTCATTGGGCAACTACATTAAGCTCAGAAAATGCTGATTCAGTAAACACACATTTATTAGAAGTTATGGCCATCATGGTTATAGCTGCACAAATAAAGACAGATAATGACCCAGCAAATATCTCTAAAAAATGAAAATTTTTGCTTTTTATAATAAGGATATTATAGGTATACCTCCACAATCTTACAGGTCAGGCAGTTATAGAAAGATCAAATCGAACTATAAAGGATATGTAAAAGAAACAAAAATTCCCCCAAGAAATAGATTACATAATGCTTTATTAACCTTGAATTTTCTTAATGCTAATGAGGTTGGGACAACAGCAAGCAGAGAGACATTGGATAATAGGAAAGTCTTCTGAATTAAATCAGCCAGTGTATTTTAAGGCTATGTTGACCACACAATGGAAGCCAGGAGACTGCTACATTGGGGAATGGATTTTGCTCTTGTTTCCACAGGAGAAGAAAAACTATGGATACCATCAAAATTAATAAAGATTTGGATTGAAAAAAAGAGAAATCTCTTTTTTTATCCACAACAGTGACAACCATACAGGTGGTAAGGAACGCATATAGGTTTGAGGCAGGGTTCTGTTCTCATCTTTGCAGGAAAATACTCATCTTTAAAAATTCAAGACCCTGGATGTTTGAATGCTAACAGATGGAAAAATAACTATCTACTAAAGATCATCGAGAAAAAGGAATAGGATTTATGAGACCAGGTAACTGATACACACACATTTAAGCACACACACACACACACACACACACACATATATATTATATGTATCTACATATATATGTATATATATGAATATATAGAGCTGGTTTTGGAGTTGGATAATGGCCCTGTCCTTCTCTGCATCCAAGCATGTTGTTAAAAGAAAATTTCAGAGTTTCTGTTTCATGTCAAGAGCTGATTGGTATGTGACAGAAAGAAGAAAGAATTTAGGAAAAAAATTTACTTTTCTTCACACCTTTTTTTGTCTTTATTGTACCTTTCATTGAATATATATCTGTATATGTCTATATAAATAATATTTAAGTTTTCCACAATGAACAATGAATTTTCCTGAAGTAATCTTTGAAGTTTCCAGAAAGAAGATGGGGCCGAACAACAACAATTCCACCTGGTTGATATGATGTCATGATGCTGATAATTCTACTATAAGACCTGTTTTGAGTACCAGTGGCTCAAGATGGTTCCAACTATGGTTATCGTAAATAGTGCATATTTTCACAATGTTCTGGGCAGAACTCCAAATATGAACCTCAGAAAAGTTCTACCAAATACTCAGAAATAGTTTGCAATTATACCAGACAGTAATCTTGGAACTTATTCATCATTTTACTTGCCCAGGATCCCTTAGAAAAACATTGCCCCCATGAAAGCTGGAAGCGATTCTAAAAGACAACATCCCCTCTCACAACAAAGTTTGTCCTCAGGGTTAGGAACATCATTTGGGGGTGGATTATAATTGGACTAGGGATGGGGGTTGGGGGATTTTTGTAGGCTCAGGCATCTCTTTGAAAAAAATGGGGGGGCAGGTGGTGGTGTTGCATGCCTTTAATCCCAGTATTTGGGATTCAAGACCAGCCTAGTTTACAAGAGCTAGTTCTAGGACAGGTTCCAAAGCTATAGAGAAACCCTGTCTCGAGTAACCCCCCCCAAAAAAAAAGAAAAAGGGGGAAAATTGGATGGGATAATAGATTAATGTGAGCTTACTCATGCTAATAATAATAATAATAATAATAATAATA
>LOEQ01001300.1:0-44995 GCA_001685075.1 Bramus lutescens
TGTTTGGATGCTCACCTTCCTAGACCTGGATGGAGAGGGGAGGGCTTTGGACTTCCCACAGGGCAGGGAACCCTGGCTGCTCTTAGGACTGGAAAGGGAGGGGGAGGGGAGGGAAATGGGAGGATGGGAGGAGGTGGACATTTTTAATAAATAAATTTAAAAATTTCTTAAATTTAAAAAAAAAGAAAACAAATGTCGAAAAGCAGTCTCGTGAATGCAGAAGACAAACTGGGATGTAGAGCTGTGTTTGCTTCCCAGAACTGTTCTGATAGACTTTGACATCTGCGGGTAGCTCTAAATGATTATGAGGTTTCTACATGTAACACAAATTTCCAGGCTTATTCAAAGCTTGTGCTATTTGTCAACAGTGATATAATTCTTCACAACTTTTCATGGGGCTGTCAGAAAACAGCAATTGCAGAGAAGGGAGAACTGTAGAGTACATGAGTCAAGTTAGGATATTTGGGCTCAAATCCCAGCATCACTACCTAGCACTGGCTAGGCAACCTTATGCAAGTCACTTAACCTTTCTGGGCCTCATTTCCGATCTGAAAATGTGTCTAAAAACAACACTAAGGGTTAGTACCATTAACAATGAAAGATAGCGACAGTCAAGAAATAAACACAAACAATACAAATACTGGTTATTCCTTATTTCTGGCTGAAAAATAAAGCAATCAATGTAAGATACTCTGTTTTGTGTCTTAATATGGATATCAGTAAAGATCCTGAGTTATGTAATTTTCTTTGTAGCATTCCCATCTCTGTTTTATGCTATTAAAACCATACTTTTTTCACAAGTAAAAACAGATCATTAATGGCGCTGTGTCCCTCATCAGTAGTGGTCTGTCTTCAAAAATGTACTCGTTTAATAAGAGTATAGACACTTGAAATGCATCTTGTGTGGGAAGAGGTATTTCCCAATTGTTGGCTGAGTGGAATAAATAAAGTATACCTTATTTCATGTATTTTTTCCTCTATCATAAAAAAGAAGATGTTAGAGCTCTAATTCTACTACAGTTTAAAGACTTTCGACATTGCATACATTTTAGTTACTTTTCTATTGCTGTGATAAGACACCACAACCAAGGCAAATTGTGAAAGAAATAGTTTAGTTGTAGCTCACAGTTGCAATAGGTGAGCCAATGACCATCGTAACAGAGATGGCAGCAGGCAGACACTAGAGCAATAGCTGAGATAACTTGCAATGATGTGGGACTGGAAATATCAATGCCTACCCCCAGCAGCACAGCTCCTCCTGAGCCTTCCCAAACAGTTCCATCAACTGGGACAAAGTATTCAAATATATGAAAAAATGAAGGCCATTCTCATTCAAACCACCATATCAGTATAATATATTATTGAATGGCCAAAACAAGCATTCAAGTTAACGCATGCTACCCTTTCCTTAGAACCAAATGTCTCTGGTTTGAATTTTTAATGCACTGAATCAGTCAAGATAGCCAAAGTTTTTCGAATTGTTGCTCCCTAACCATTTTGTAAAAACTCTTCCATAAGCCTATGTTTTTGATTTATAATACTATCGGAATTTGAGCCGATTGTGAAGATGTATTGATTGCTTTATTTTGAAATCACTAATGTGTAAAAAAAAAAGACAAGAAATTTTACCACACAATGTTGGTTATAGAAAACAAGATAGCAAGAGAGAGAGGAAGGCTCCAAACCTATCTATTTGTAATCAGCAAATAAAACCTTAATAATGGGTTTGCTGAGGTAAAGCCAACTGTCAACTGCCAGATCAGCTTCACTATTGATCTGGTGTTGAGGCAGCCAGCTCTGCCCAATCCTTTATTATCTTTGGCACCAGATGAGATATCCTTACTTTAGTACACTGAGTGAAAGAAGCTATGATGTAAGGCAAATAATAAATCAGTTGGATAATTGCATCAAAATAAATTATGGTTTGCAAATATTTAATTAGTTTGTAAGACACAACCAAAGTAAGCCCAACGGATATGTAAAGAGAATATTTATACTGTGTTTCCAGAAGTCAAAAGTCTCTGGGATATGGAGAGAACATCAGCACCACCAGTTGCATTTTTGCCTAAATCTAAGTTACTAGATCTATAACAACTGGCACTGGAAACCACAGTTATAGCTATGACTTTAGAGTCCCCCAAAATGTCATTCTTATGCCCAAGCATTATGAGAAAATTACACAAAAATTAGTGGATTTAAAGCATTTCTAAATTCTGGCTGAAAGGGAGAGGAAAACAGCAACTCCCAGGAATTTTATTCCTCAATATCTTGAAAAAGACACAAGAGAAATAGATAAAATAGATGTGTTGTTTACATTTTGTAGTGACCTTAAGAATCAAAAAAACTTTACCAATAATTTCTATAAACATCGCTATAATCTCTTCCAATTACTAAACTTTCAAAATACTGTGGAAATTGTTAATTTAGTAATTTAAAAAATTATAATTGCATTTTAATGCTTGTTATTCAAAATAGACATACATAATCCCACTCCTATGGGTCTCCCTTCCCTTTCTCTGACATAAAATGGCAGCCTTCCTCCATTGTCTACCTACCTTGAAATTCTTTTCTGATGTCTTTATCCCTTGCTGAAGTGGACAACATAACACTGTTTGACCCCACCTGAAGGGTTAAGTGCTTTACTGTAGTGAGTCTGCATTGTTTTCCAATAATTTCTGGCCTATGCATCCAAATGGCACTTCCATAAGAGCAAGAAGAGTACCCGCTATGTAGGTGGCTTTAGGGTTTATCACTCAAAATAAGAATACAAAGATATGTTTGTGCTTACTCTTAGATCCAAACATAAACAGGGATTACCCCTTGCAGATCAATATTAATGGGAACCCTATATTATTGATTGGTACCTGTTAAAAATCTCTAGAATATGAGCAGATGGACAGTAATTACTCATTGAATTAAAATACTGTGCTGATTTCCAAAGGATGCTCAATTTTTTTTAGTCTGAGGTTATATCCCAAGAATTAGTGTTTGTGTTTTATTGTTGAAGCACAGAAAGTAAGAGGAAGATAGAAACACTTCAAGCTCTTAGATCAGTGGGAAAGAATTATGAAGGATGGTACATATTAAAGAGACAGCTATATTCTGTTGGTAGAGCACTATTAATGGCATTTCAAGAGTAGGGTAATTAGGCTGGCAGATATGTGAATAGGTGGGTTTGAAATCTAAAAGAATAAACTTAAGAAGTCTGAAAAGGCCAAAAGAAGACATTAGACAACTTTTGTCATAGTTAAAGGAATTGTGTGGCCTTGAACTTGGCCAATGACATTGGGCCATGTAGAACATTCGGAGATTTTATCTTTTTTAGATATTTTTGGGGGTGTGAAAGAGAGGGAATAAAGAGAACAACATTTCTGGATCCTTTAAAAAATCTCTCTCAGAAAATCAAAACAAATAAGCAGAAAGTACCCAAACAAAATGAAACAAAAGGTCAACAAAAAACGAGTTTGTTTTGCATTGGCCAACTACTTCTGATAATGGGCTCTGTGCTGGAGTGTGCTTGATATGTCTACAGATGCTCCATTAGAGCTAGGACCCCAAGTCCATCTTCACCTTTCAGTGCTGGGACCCTCTCTGGCTTGAACCAGTGAAGGTACTGTGCATGCTTTCCACAGCCTCTGTGAAAGAGACTGTTCCCTTGGATTCGCCCACCACCTCTGACTCTTACAATCTATCCTCCTTCTCTTCTTTCACATAGATCCTGAACTTTGAGTGCAGGGCTTCAATGAAAACATCCCATTTAACACTGAATGCTCCAAAGACTCTTGCTGTAAGTAAGAAATTTCTCTAATGGGATTTGAATGAGACACTTGTCTATGGGTATAGCAGTATGTCATTAGGAATCATTTATTGCTATGTTCATTTAGCATGACAGACTTAAATTTCCCATGGGCCCATGACCTATCTAGTCTCAGGTTCTAGACCACTTTAGCAATGTTACATATGGGTTCCATCTCACAAAGTTGACCATAAGTCCAATCAGAAAATTCTGTTACTCACATAACATTTGTGCCACTGTTACACCAGTAGAGTGTTTTAACTTTGCATATAACCACCTAAAGGGTAACCTCTAAATAACATGTCTCTATATAAATGATTTATATAGTATTTTGCCTTTTTGTTGCATATAAACACAATTTTCTTCCTTACCAATTTATCAGACTTTAATTTTTTAATTGGCTAAATTTGTTCTTTGACTATTACATACATGTACAAAATACATTGTTTTATCTTACCCTATTCCATGCTTTCCAACGTTCCTCCCACCCCTGATTTATCCCCCTACACACACACACACACACATACACACACACATACACACACATACACACACATACACACACATACACACACATACACATACACACACATACACACACACATGCACACTCACACATACACACACACACACATACCTTCCCCGCATTCATGCCTTTTGTTTTGCTTTGCAGCTCACTGATTTAAACTAGGATCTTTTGTGTGGGCACAGACTTAAAAACTATTTTTTGGAACCTGGTGGACTCACCACAAGATATGCAACTCAAGAAAATGCATGCACCTCCTCCAGAATCCACAAGCAGACAGTAGTTTAGCAGGGTTGAGCAGGGCCCCATGAGTCTCCCAGATCCACACTTGCTGTTTGCAAGCCTAGCTTTGTTCAGGCAATTACACATAACGTAAAACCATGTTTACAAGACTGTGGAATTCCCTGAAGATTGCATTCCATACCCTTTCTCCCTATGTTCTGGCTCTTAGTTTCTTTCTACCCTATCTTTCTCAATGTTCACTGAGCTTTAAAATAAGGGAATAAACGCTCTGTTTGGGACTGCATTAAACAATTATGAGTTTCTGTATTCACTGTCATTTACTTCATAGAGAATGATCACTAACTAAAGATGAGAGTGGTGCTTGTCTGTCTGGACTGGACTTAATGAGTGTCTATTAAAGAAGTAGTTACTTCAAAAGTCTGCTCCAATTATGGAATCCATGCAAAGCCATATTTTAAAAAGCTAGGATTCAAGGTTCTACTGCTCCTCCTATCTTGTGTACTGTAATTGTGGTTTGTCTTATTTTTCATAGAACATAAATTTTGAGTGATTGGTTGCTATTTTAACTTATTGTATTCTCTATGGCCATTGCTCAGTGTTGTAGATTTACATAATGCTCAATAATAATTGCTAATATTTGTAGTTTTATGTATACCCAGCAAATCCTTAGCTCAACAGGTCATTGACTTGTGGTTATCAAGAACTAGGATTATCTTTATTTTCATTTCAAAATTAATATGCTGAGATTTAGGCCAGATAAGTAATCAATTTAATTTATACAGCCAAAAATGGGGCAGCCAGAATTCAAGTCCAGACAATGTTCCTCCAGACTCCATATCCAGAGCTGCCAGATACAGTGTGTGGTCGTTAGACAGTGGACAAGAATATAAGACTATTGGATATTTGTGTTCACAGAAGACATAAAAAGAGAAGTTTGTCTTGGTGAAGTCAGATCAAATCCCCAAAGTTCTGTTATGAAATGCTTTCTGTGATCAGAAGTGGCAGTGCCTGCATGAAGTCCTAAGACTCTAGAGAAAGGAAAGGTTTGAGAACTCAAAACGAGCCTTACTATATAGAAAGAGCCTAGCTCAATTATTGTGAAAATATAACATTTAAAAATTAAAAGAATTATCTCTCTCTGCCCACCACCATAATCTCAATAAGGGTATTCCAATAAAAGTATGGCTCTTATTCTGATGAAGTCAGGAGATGATCATACATAGTGTCATAGAGAAATGAGACTTGATACCAGGCTTCCAAATGAGCTTCACAAGGAAGGAATCACCAGTCCAGGACATGTTTTCAGATGTTCCCCTATCTTAGTTAGGTCTTCTAAAAGATAAATGTGGTTCCTTTTTAATGACAGATAGCACTGAAAGAAAAAATCACCTCTGGTAAGCCTCAGCTTCAATTAAAGAGAGATTAGGAGGAAAAATGAAAACTCCATCCACCTTTCTGTATTGATTTTTGGCTTCTCAACCATTTCCTACTTACTACAGGAATATAAACTCCATGCCATCAAATTCCTTTTCTTGTCAGCTGGTAAACACTAACTAACATGTCCAAAAAGCCATTGTGTAGTTATGGGATTTTTTTCTGCTCTAAAACTAATGATAGTAAGTTATGTAATCATTTTCCATCACAATCATAATAAACAAAAGATTATTTTCCTCTGTGGTTTTCCAGATTTCCCTTCTCCTTATTATTCACTGGTGTTTTGTGTTATTGATAGGAAAAGTATTCAAAAGAAGAAAAGCTTATTTTACTTAATAGTAAATTGAAGAGCCAATTCTTAAATTTAGCCTCCAGAGTAATGAGCAAACCTGAACTGTGGCCTGAATCTGACCAAACCCAAATAAAACCAAAGGGCGAACAACTTATTAGAAAGGGGGTGTTAACTGCCAAAAATGATTTTTCAGGGAACAGCCTGAGAGAGCAAGAGAGACAGGGTCATTAGAGGGTACTGAATTTGTTAAACTCATGCACGTGAATAATCAAATGTTACTTCCAGTTAAAAGAAGAAAATTACCTATAAGCAGGATTCTGCTTTCCAGATAAGGATGACATAGCCAAAGAGCAGGTCTTAATACTAGAATATCAGGTATGATGTATCACTTGTATAGCAATAATTAACTTGATAGTGTTAGCGTGACAGCTATTCAAATGCCAACCTCGATGATTAGTGGGGCTCATCTGGCTTAGCCCCACCTCTAGCTGGAAACACAGTTCTCAGACAGGAACTTCTGTTTTAATTTAAATGATTTTCCAAGGGACTGGGCATTCCAGGAGAAAGGCAGCAGATAGACAGATAGACATGGTAGAGCCAAGGTACTACCCCAGGTGTGCTAACTCCAGTGTCCTCTAGATTGATAACTACCATGACTCTGTTTCTTCACTGTATATGAAAATGCTAACATTAGCACCTGAATTAGGTTATGGCAAGGATTGTCTTGAATGCATCCCTGAAAATAGTGCCAGACAATTACAAAGGCTGAACAAATATCCACTGCCTTCTCCTTCCTCAGAGGCTTAAATATATAGAACACAAAAGACTTGTTATGCTAGCCCAAAATCTATTTCGGTATGAAGAATAACACAGTCACTGGCAAAAGCAGGAGAGGCCAAAAGAGACAAAGTAGCTCCCAAAGATTGGATATTTTTTACACTCTCCATTTATGGCCCACCACTAGAAAATGACTGAAGATGCAATTTGACGTTTTCCCAATTCATAGATACATTTTTACACTTGGGTTCCAAAAGGACAGAAGAAGAATGGGGAAGGAGGAGATTTGGAAAGACATCCACTCTTCCATGGCCAACAATGGCACCACGGCTCACACATCAAGTACAAAGCAAGTCTTCCCTTCCTCACACTTTCTCACTTCTAGACGCTGCTGAGATGAAATAGTTCCTTGCCTAGGCTGCCCTGTTTTGTCCTGGGCTTACAGAATCCATTTCCCAAACTTCTAACTAGTCTTCCAACCTCCAGAGTGATGACACAGTTAATGAGTTTAATTGCAAAGGGGGCCATTATATATAGTTCCATTCATCAAGAAGAAGCTTGCTTTTTCATCTAAGATAGGTCATGTGTATGTTGAATTGGCTGGCAAATTACTGTGCCGACAAGGTAAACAAAGTGCTGCTGTGTGAGTTCTAAGCCCGAGAATCAATAAGCCCTGCAGCTTTTCCTAGTATTACTCTGAATGCCGAGCCAAACATGAAAAGAGCTCAGGTATATTAGTCACCTCCTCATTGTTGCAACAAAGAACTTGACAGAAGCAGCTTAGGGAGGGAAGGGTTTATTTGGGCTCACGGTTCAAGGATACAGTCTACCATGAAAGCATGGCAGCAAGAGGTTCCGGAAACTGGTCACATTACTTCTGTAGTCAGGAAGCAGAGACATGAACGCTGCTGCTCTGCTCCCTCTCTACTGTTTACTCAGTCCAGGACCCAGCCCATGGCATGGCAATAGCGCATTTGGAGTGGTTCTTCCCCTGCCGATAACCTCAGCTAGAGAATCCCACACAGACATGACCAGAGGTTTGAATCTACGATGATTCCAAATCTCATTAAATTGATAATAAGCGTTAACCATCATAATTGCTGCTGGATCTCTACCCATATCCCAGCGTCCCCTGTTATAAGTCGCTGGCATTATCAAAAGACCCACATTCACAAAACACATCTTCACAACTTTTATTGCTAATCAGAGTCCCACCAAGGTTTTCCCTCCTTATCTAACATACAGGTCCCATTGTACCAGGTGCTTGAAGTCTGTTCATTCTGGAATAAAGCCAGGTCTTAGCTACAAAGGACAAGGCACAGCCACAGTTACACCAGACCCAGTTCAATTCTTGACCCTGTCCTGGAGGAGTCACTCATGGAGAGTCTCATTACAACTGACCCCACCCGTTCCTGTGGTCTCCTCAATGATTGTTTCTTAAGCAGAAGCTGTAACATGAAAGAGTTCCCCTCAGTCCCTCACGCCTGAAGTCTCAATGTCTCTCTATCAAAGGTAGAGGATTTCCTTCAGATAAACTTCGGGATTCTATCTCTACAGAACAACCCCAGGGACTGAAACTGTGGTTTATTTAAATTTATAACAGACTGCTGATTACAAACAAAGAAACCTCACAATAACAAAAGGTTATTCATCTTTAGTCTTCTGATTCTGGCCTACTCTGACTCCAACAAACACATGAGTACAAAAAAAATAAATAAAAAATAAACAAAAACGCAGGAGAGCCCTCCTGTGGGCTCCAGCCCTCACCTGAGGGGGGCAGTCCCAGCAGAGGCTCAGACTGACTACTCAGCTCCCACCCTGGCCCCATCCAAGGCTTTAACTTGGCCTGCCCCAACATATACCTCATCTGGACCTGCCGGAGTGCATAAAGGCACTGGCCCTGAGTTTCTTAGCCACGAGATCTCGATGACTCAAGGCAACAGCAGGATATCCGAGAGTTTTCAATGAGGGCCCTGTATTGATGGGGTACCAGAAGCCAGAGGCCTTGAACCTGATTGACAACACACACGACACAATGAGAATTTGCTGCTTGGAAAAAAAACGTGTATGCTGTGTGACACACCGCAGGTCCCAGTGCCATCAAGACGAATGAAGGGTTGACGGAGAGATGAGAAAGATGGAGAAGCAAAGTGCTTTTTTTTTCTTTTAATTAATTTTTAAAATTTTTCTCCTGGGAGAGGGATGCTGCAAGGATAAAAGGTTGATATGGAGGGACTTGGAAATGGATGAGATTGGTGTATATGATGTGAAATTTCCAAAGAATCAATTACAAAATTATGTTTCTTTTTAAAAAAAAAAAACTGCCCTTTCTTCCTTTAACAGCACTCAAGGCTACTCTGACCCCTTTGTCAACTCCTTGAGTATATGAAAATCAGCCTGCCAGGCCTGGGTACTAGAGCATTTAATCAGGCAACAGCAATTGGGGTCATGATTGGCGACACCTGCTGCCACTTCCTTAATAACCATCTTGATTCCTATATTCAAAGGCCCCTGTCTAGTCTGTCTATTAACTCTATCCAAACCAAGCAGGGGCTCTTGCAGATAATATCCTCTTGATGAGTTAACACTGGTATCCTGAATCAAGGATGACCACCTGACCAGCTGTTATAGGATGTAAAGTGATAGAGCCTTGATGACAGTGCCTAGGATGCCCCAATCCACACCCATAAATCCTTTAGGCCCTACCCCTCCTAGCCCTTGTTCCGTAAAGTCCTTTTGTTTTTATACAAGCAAAAAGGCTAGAATGTTAGATCAAGAGGCTATGCCTGGGAAGGGGATCAGCCATGTTTTATGTATATACTAATACCTTCACTAATCTGCTAAACTTCCAGCAGTAGCAGCCTCAAAGAAGGGTAGAACAACAGAATAAAATTCCTGAATTAAGGGTGAATGTACTAGATAATCCTGTCTAGTACTTGTCTGCTCTACTAGATAATCCTGTCTGGTACTTGTCTGCTCTACTAGATAATCCTGTCTGGTACTTGTCTGCTCTACTAGATAATCCTATCTAGTACATTCACTCAGCTAAGATTGGAGACCCCTCCCTTCTAAGCTTAGAGACTCCTACACCTAAGGTCAGAGACGCCCTTCCTTTTCAAGTCTGTAAGCATAAGGAGCTTGTCCTGGGGGTTGTTGATGGATCTTCATCATTTTCCACCTTCACATGGCCAGCATTATTTTTTTAAAAAATAGAATTATTTTCTAATAATGGAGTGGAAAAGATTTATGAACAACTCAAAAACCCAAGGGTCAGTCATAAAATGTACCAGTTAATTTGATGGTCATCCCAATACCCTGGTTTTACCAGAGCTTAATTTCCACTCTTGTTTGGTATCCTTCCTTGGTCAAATACTCCACAAATACCTCCACCTCATAATTTCCAGTTATTACAGCCACTCTCCTATCTCAGTCTCAAGAATCTACTGTACCAGAAGCTCCTGTAGACTCTTGACCTCCTCTGAAAAAAAAAACATTCATTTTTTTCAACTGTATTGATTTCCACAGATACACAGCAGACTGTATAATGAATGAAACTTTATAAATAGAACTTAACAAATAAATAACATACAGAAAGACTTTGATAAATATTACAAGTAACTGGTTTCTTGTCATTGTGATGACTGTTTTTACGTTGTCATACCTGCTCCTATGTTTGTTTACTCTCTTCTCCCGAGTTACATATTTCTATAAAACTGAGACTCTGTCTTAGCAATAGTGTGGACTCCTTTGCCATAGTTTATTTTTCTCAGCTACAAATCTCTTGCAACAACAGTTATCTTACAACAACAATTACCCATCCGAAACATGAGTTTTCATGTGTTCTGTGGTTCTGCCTCAGTTTCTTTGGATGCATAAATATGGATTTTTTTCCCTTTTGCACTTGATCATTTAATTAATTGATCACTTGTGACTGAGTCAACTCATCAGAATTTGCCATTTGTGTAGATCAGCACTGATGGTACCAATGACACGTCACCACTCAAATGCTAATTTACTTACATGCTTGAAGATGCCTTTAATAAGGTAATATGCTTTGAGCCCATTCATGGCAGAAGCTCTGTAATCGTCATTCCTTGTTTGTTTCTTTGGTTTGTTCTTTGTCAGTGTCTGTGTCAATCAAAACCAGCAAGAATTGAGTTTCTTTCAATGCTTCTTTATTTCTTTTTACTTAAAGATTTTCATATATAATACATTCTGATCCTGTTTTCCTTCCCCAAGTCCTTTCAAATCTTTTCTGTCTCACTCCTTACCCACCCAACTTTATATTCTCTCTCTTGCAAAAAAAGAAAGAAAATGAAAATCAAACCAACAAGCAGAAGACCAATAAAGACAAAAGAATGCCAAAACAAAACAAAAATTCCACAAACCTAAACAATATTAGTAACTCTTTCAAAATTGCCTCAAAATATTGGTAGTGGAATATTTATAACTATTTATTTAGTACTATTTCTTCCAAACAGAGTAGTTTTATAAAATTGCTTGCTATTCCCCAATATTTATAATTCATGACTTTTATCCTACTTATTTCTACATGTCCCAATCACTAAGACTTCCCAAATGGAAATAACTCTGCCAATATTGTTTAAATTGGATCATTAGATACAATGAAGGGAATGCTTACAGGGCTGGCTGAGTCTCTTCATGTCCCTTCTCAGGTGGGTAGCTAATCCCTAAATTGACTGTTTTCCCTACTTTCTATTATAATCCCACTTAAATTTTACAGTCAGTTGAAATGAAACCCAGTCCACCTGAAATATACCAAGCAATGGAGTCACCTTAGGTAAACAGAAGCACAGGATTTGCCATATGTAGATACAGTTACCTGGTCATACCCCTACATCTTCTGGACCTTGATGTGTTCAAGTTATCCAGGGAGTTTATTTCAGATACAATCTAACTAAAAGTTCATTTGTCTTAAACCTCAGCTCTCAGTCCTGCCTTAAAAGAAAACAGTCATCTCCCAGTGTTTATTCTCATCTCAGTGATTATGATTTCATGGATTTTTATTGTTCATTTGCTGGAATAAATAGAGGAAAATTTTATTTCTTGGGATGAAACACTTTCTTCTGGAATAGAGTTATTTTTCTCATTCAAATCTTTTAGTGTTTTATGAGATGCAAAGGCAATAAAATATCTGCACCTGTGTTTTCATAGAACTAAAACTCATGAGTGAATCTGAACTATGTCCATGGGGGTCAAAAGGGAAAATCTCTTTGACACCATTAGTTTGTGTCCCAAGTGAGTGCATATAACATATTGTACATCCCTATCAGAAAGCATAATCAGAATCTATCCACAATGCCAAACACATGGAATCAGAGCCAAATCAATTAGTCACCTAACATTCAGTCCACATGATGCCAAACATCTGGAGACTTGAAAACTTCCAAATGAAGAAGTAATTTTTTAAAAAATATTCTTCGGAATCTTTTGACAACAAATGAACATAGCCAAATGTGGACACTTCTGATTGCGTTACCTTCAGATATTAGGTTCACAAATTGCTTGAAAGATCTGACCTTTCTGTATTCAAAGACTACCTTCAGTGTGTATAATCTCCTGTGGTTTATTTTGAAGGACTTATATTGAATAATGTGAAAAATCAGAGATTTAAGAGTGTTTGAATGTTGAGTCAACATATGGTAGGGGTCAGAGCACTAATGCTCTACTGCCCTAGAGTGCCTACACTAAGACAATCTAGGGAGGGCTTCCCATGCTCCCTCATTGAGTCCAGCATGTTTCTGTGCCTCTTTAACTGTCCTTCCCATGCTGACCCAGAACTTTCTCCAAGATATATATAAATAAATGTAGTATAGTTAGGGAGTAGAGAGGCAAAGAGGGTCAGAGTCCATTGCCTAAATGCCAAGTAAGACAATGTCAGCAGCAACAGCCTCAGATGAAGAAACCAAAGCTGTCCTCTGAGTGTGTCCAGGAGATGCTCTTTAGAGAAAGTCTAAGAATACAGACCCTCTTCCCACACAAGGAAATCAAGAAAGGAAAAGAGAAGGACATAAAGCTAGGGCCTGTAAAGGAAAACTTTGAGATGGGTACCATAGTTGTCTTCCTTTTCCTTTTCCTGGTCACACTGATTCAGAATAATGGAAATCTCTCAATATTGTAAAATACTAAGCCTGAATTATGAATTAAACTATTAAAGTATAGCTCATTCCTTAAATTAACCATCACAGTAAAAAGAGAAAAAAAAAACATTTTTGCAATGAGTTAATAGACCAGTAATGGCTAACAGTCAATTGCCTCTCAGAACTGCAGGAGTGTCTTCAAAATTGTGTTTTAGAGGAATGATAGCCACTTATTCAGGTATTCAAATAATTATGTTAAGCAAAATAAGGCAGAGTTGGAAATTAAAGGCGTTCTTGAAAACACAGATTCATGTGAGCATTTCAAGAAAGGACTATCACAATGGACACAATAGTAAACTATTTCCAAGGACTATGAAGTACTTTACAGATAATATGGTATTAATCATAATTGCATGTTTAGGAAAGTAAATATTAAGAAGCTGACAGCAGGAGAGACTCGCTTCTAGTCACTGGGTTATGTTGTACCCTGCAATTGAAAATCCTCTTGGAAACAAAGTGAATTTGGATGGTTGTGGTGATTTTCTAAACATTTTTGTCGATTTCCAAGTAGTCATACATTTCCCAAGTCTGTTTTGGAAAAAGAAATTAAAAATATCTATAAAATTCTTGAAATGTTTTTTCTGTTGTTTTTTAAAAGAAGCACTCAACTCAACTTGTTAAACAAGGAGAAAAGCATAACTTCTTGCTTATTATATCTCTTAAAATCAATGTTTATTCTGCCTGAGCAAACTGTTTAGTGTGGTGAATTACTTAAAACAATCTAACAACATTCTAAAATATTTTTCTTTCTCTCTATAAAAACAGAGGGGACAACTCTAAAAAGAAAACTGGAAATAGCTAGTTGTATGGCTGAGTTTTAGTTCAAAATACTTTGGCTCTTAGCTCTGCGGCTGAATAGGTATCCCTTATGAAGCATTCCTATATCTAAGCAATAATTGTCCTCACAATTACACAGTTACAGAGCCATTCATTGCTCACAAGATTAGAAGTGGATTATTTACACAGGTAATTAGAATGGGCTGTGGACCCACCAAAGATTACTTTGAAATGGGCCGTGGAAAGATACCATTTCCCATCACTCACTTAGAAATTACTCCTTCAATTCTCTTAGACACTTGCCAGTTGGTTTTTCTAAAAGGTAGCTCAAACACAAGAAATAGGCCTTGAATATAATTTTAAGACATAAAGAAGAATTACAGCATGGATTTTACAATGAACAAATTGTACTGAGCTTCCAAATTGTGTTTTTTGTAGTCTGAACACAGAAGCAAGGGGTAGGCATATGGCAAAGGCCACCTTTCTCCAATACAAAAAGTTATTAAATCTACAGGAGTTGGCTAAAGGAAGCCATAATTACTTTCAAATGGAAAATAGCCACAAATTTCCTTTCTCTTGCCTTACACATCATTTTCTTATCCCAAGTTACATATTTTCAACTTCATCACACAGCAGAATGTCAGGTCAAACCCTACACTAAGCATATTAAAATTCTCTCCTACCCCCTGAACCTGTGGCACAAACAAGACTACTATTTCAGTGCCGTGATTATTTTGTAATTGGCTCGTGAATTTCCTGTCTGCTCTTTTTCAGTGTCAACATGAACCACTGTAAGCACGTATGCTGCATATTTTAGCTATCTTTGAGAAACAGCTAAGGCTACTTGTCCTGATTAATATTTCCACTGAGCAACACTAGCATTTCTCTGCTAATTCTGAAGTGTCAGCCCTATCAAAATGAAACATCAAGAAGATAAAAGAACATGACCCAGTTTCCCCAGCCCAGATCTTCAGGCTATTTACCTCACAGCTTCCTATTCCTCTCCACAATATGCAAAACTATCTAACAGTGGTGTTTCTGCTTTTTAAAAAGATTTTATTTAATTATTTTAAATTCTGTATATATGTTTATATAGAAACATTCGATTGTTCATCAAAAGTCAGGGGGGTGTCAGATCTCCTGGAGCTCAAGTTACAGGTGGTTGTGAGCCCCCTGATATAAGAGTTCTTAACCACTGATAAATCTCATTAGCCCTATGAAAAATGATTAAAATTACTTGCACAAAACTATCTTTGGCTGTATGTTGTAGTTTATATTTGTGATCTCAGAACTTGAGAGACTGAAGGCAGGAGGGTTACCGTAAAGTTGAGGCCAGACTGGGATATGTAAGTTCTAGGCAAGCCTGGGCTACAAATAAGAGACCTTGTCTGGAGATCAGGATGGAAAATCTTCAATAAAATAAAAATCAGTCTACCATATGATTCAACTCTACCACTCTTTGGCAACATGACAGAGTTATTCTACTCCTTTACATACAGCCAAAGGACTCAACATCTTCCTCCACTGATGCCTGCCAAGCAATATTCACTGCTGCCTTACTCACAATAGTTAGAAAAATTGAAAACAAACTAAATATCCTTCAAAAATGAATAGATAATAAAAATGTGGTACATATATGTGGAATGATATTCAGCTGCAAGAAAAAATGAACTTATGAAATATAGAAGAGATTATTGAGACCCAGAGAGTCAAATGCCATGTGTTCTCTCTCATCTATGACTCCTAGCTCCAAATCTTCAGATGTGAGTGTACAAGATGAAGTAAGCACAGAAACCAGGAAAGTAAAAAATGACCATCAAAGGTGCTTGAGAGTGGAATAACAGGAAACATAAAATGGAAAACAACAGACAAAGGGTCCCTAATTAGTAAGTGAGGAGGGAGGACAGTAAAGAATAAGAATGTAGGAGCCAAAAATAACACCCAGGATTTTTTTATAAAGCCTCAAGAAATCATATTATTTTATATTTATATGAAGTTATGAACAATACATATAAGTACATGCATAGAGACATATATGTGCATATTGTTTCTTACTTTGTGTATATATATGTATATATACATATGTGTGTATATTATACATATGTGTGTGTGTTTCTTAAATAAGGCTATGCCACCTGAGCTATGACAATGCTCCCCACAAGAAACATGAACTAACAAAACCTCTGTACCAGGTACTAAACCTTCTTTTAAGTGATCAGACAGGGTAGTTCAGATGATTCTCAAAACAATATAGGCTATTGTTGCTGTACTTGGATGCTTCTCAAAGGCTGAAAGTAAGTCCATATTGCTGAAGAAACAGCACACTTAGGACATAGGACCTGAATTACTCCAGCTGGATCTAACTTTAAAGTCTCATTCTAGATCCCATAGTACCAGAAAGCACTATTTAAACTGCCAAAGGAAAGAACAAATAATAGTCATACCTAGGTATGTAACACCTATGAACCAGAACAATGACAAGCATGGAAAGACAGCTGTAAAGGTGTATTGTGGCATATTGTGACATGTTGACAATATGTTGACAATAATCAAAATGTTGACAATAATCAATATTTGTCATAGTTGACTTAAAGTCCATTGGATAAAGGAGAAATCATGCCTAGTGCTAGGAACCTAGCCAACTACCTGGGACTAGTGAGATCCTAGATCTTGGAAGAGAATCTGATACTACAACTTAACCCAGAATAATTTTTTAACTACATTCTAAACATTATCCTTGTATCCACAGGGAAGTATAGCTATCACCCTTTATCAAAGAAGCTTTTCTCCTCTATCTGTTCCCCCTCTTCCAGAGACAGACACATCTTCTCATTGAGACAGGATGAAGGTCAGAGGGAACATATTTGATTGTATTGGGCACCTGGTCACCAAGGCTACTTTCAACTATGATAAAGTAGATACTGTTGCCATCAATGGACAACTTCATTAACCTCAACTACGTGGTCTACATGTTTTGACATGACTCTGCCCATGGAAATTTCCATAGCACAGTCATGGCTGAGAACAGAAAATGTGCCACAAATGGCAAGGCCATTTCCATCTTCCAAAAGGGAGATCCCAATATCACATGAGGTAATGCTGCTGTTGAGTTGTTTTAAAATCTATTGGTATCTTCAACAGCAAGGATAATGCCAGGGATCACTTGAAGTGTGAAGCCAAAAGGGCCATCATTTCTTCCCCTTCTACATGTTCTCATGTTTGTAATGGGAATGAACCACGAATCACAAAAATCATGTAAGTTCATGTAAGATTGTCAGCAATGCCTCTTGCAGCACTGATTGCTTGGTACTCTTGGCTAAGATCATCTATGAAAACTTTGGCAACATGGACTCATGAACACAGTCCGTATCATCACTACCAACCCAAAAGACTATAGATGGCCCCTCTGGGAAGCTGTGATGTGATAATAGCCATAGGCACTGCCAAGGCTATGGGCAAGGTCATCCCAGAGATGAATGGGACACTCACTGGCATGGCCTTCTATATTCCCACCCCCAATATATCTGTCTAAGATCTGACTTGCTGCCTAGATAAAGCTGTCAAGAACAATTACATCAAGAAGGTGGCAATGCATACATCAGAGGGGCCACTAAAAGCCATCCTGGACTATACAAAGGACAAGGCTGCCTCCTAAAACTTTAACAGTGATGCCCACTTGTCCACCTTTTATGCTGGGACTGGCATTGTTCTCAACAACTTTGTCAACCTCATTTCCTAATATGACAATGAATATGGCTATAGCACCAAGGTCATGAATCCCATTGCTTACATGGACTCTGTAGGAAATTAAGGCCTACCAGGCTAAGAGGAACCAACCTGGAGTCTGCCTAGTATTGTCAGAAGTCCTAGTTATGCTTAGCCAATGAGGGGCAACCAAGCAATGTCAAAGGATCAAAACGCCTGGGTACTGGGAGGGTATAAAGTTATTCCCTATTGTTAAATAAATGAGTCTGCTGTATACCTTCTAGCTGACTCCCAGTGTCTGAGCTGTTCACATTGTGCCTTCTCACCCCCTCCCCTGAGGAAGACACTAGCTACATCTGGCCCCTGGAACAGGGACTTCATGCATGGGTTTTGAGCTCACCTGGTCAGAGTCCTGTTGTTGTTGATGATGCTGCAGCTGTAAATTTTTCAATTTTGCCTGGAACAGGTTCTAGTCATCCCTCTCTCCTCGCTCATGGTGCTGGACAGCATCTCCAGTACGGTGTAGTTTCACTGAGAAGGCCTCTCCGTCCCTTCAACAGGGAAGTGTTGAGACCCCCATCCTTTCCTTCTTTTGTGTTGCCTGTCAGGTTTGTCTGCCCATCCAGTTAGGAACGCACTTTTTTTTTTCTGTTACACAATTTCGCAGCCTTGTTGACTATTGTCTCCCTCTACAAAACTGGTAATCTCTCCGTCACCTCTAGCCCTTCCTTTCTGATCTCTTCAACATCAATGATGAGGAAACTGACAGTTCAAGCCCCGTGAAACATGCTGCAACAGAGTGCGCTCACAGTTAAGACAGTGGGTGCTACTTCCCAGTCAGCTACATTCCAGCTATGGAAAGCTACACCTCTGCCACAGTACTCATGGAGTGGCTTGTGGAGTCAAGCAGAGGCAGCCTGTATGGGAGGGCTGGGCTTGGCCCATGCTTCAGAGGACCAGCTGGTGCCATAGCGCTTGTACTCATGGCATCTACACGGGCCAGGCTGCTCGTGCTTGCCTGGCTGACTGTAGATGCAAGCATGGCCTGGTCGGGCCTCAGTTGCGCACTCAGCAGCCCATGGTACCCGTCAACATTTGTGCTTTGGGCGTGACTCACACTACCATCTTCAGCCCACACTCATTGATTCACCACTTCCGGCCAAGTCAGCATTCAGGGACAGCCTCTGTGAGCCCTGCAGCCTGCTTAGAGACTCAGATTCCACTGAGCTCCTACTCATGGGAAGCTACCTGGGCAAGACCAGTCCACCAGTCGGGCCAAAGGGAAGAATGGTGATAACTGAAAACAGTTATGAAAGTCCTAAAGTAACAAAAGATGGGGTCACTGTTGCAAAAATCTATTTATTTAAAGAATAAATACAAAAATATCAGAGATAATCTTCTTCAAGATGTTGCCAATAACACAAATGAAGAGATTGGGGATGGCACTACCATGGCTACTGTTCTGGCACATTCTATTGCCAAGGAGAGTTTTGATAAGATCAGCAAAGGGTCTAATCCAGTAGAAATCTGGAGTGGTGTGATATTGGCTGGTGATGTTGTAATTGCTGAGAGAGTCATTGGCCAGAACCTCCTCAGACTCCAAACCTATGGTCGCCTTCCTGGGACTGACTGGGGCTTCATCCATAACACCACTCACTGAAACCAAGTTCCCTGGAGTCCCTCAGGCTGAGCATCCAGTCAGCACCCCAGCCTCCATGATGCCCTCCCCGCCCCAAAGCCCAGCATACTGTTCAGGATACTGAGCCCACCTGCCAACTCTTCCTTCCCTGCTACTCCTGGCCCAGCTTGTGCTTTGCTGATGTTTAAATCCATTTTTATGGCCACACCTAAAAGTGAGAGTAATATCCCCTTGATATCTAGCTCCTCAGCCACCATTACAAACTTTATCTACCATATATGCACTATGCCCTCTTTTGCAGTTTTAAATATGTTAATGTGAAAATAGATACGTGTTCCTCCTTTGTTTATGCCCTTGCCCTTTCTAGGGAGAAAGCTGTCAATGCTATCAAAGCCCTCAAGTGGGCCATGGTAGTTAGGCACTTAAAATTAATAATGGTCCTATTTATGCCTCTTAACAATTCGATGATTTCTGGAAGATTTCCCACACCACTGGCATAACCTGCAATCTACAGAAACAAGCCATTGTGGAGAGGACCAACAAGCTCTTAAGGAGCTGATGACCAGGACTATCTAGTCAGAGTTTGGGAGAAATCCTCATCTGACCTTAACAGAGGTCCTTTTCCATATGAACTGTCTCAGTTTTGATGGCTCAGTCCATCCTATAAGCACTGGGTTTCTCTGCCAAGGAATACACCCCTGTCCCTAATGAGATGGAGAGATTCTATCTCCCTCCAATGGCAACTGCCAATTCCCTGCTAACCTATGGGTGGGTTTTCCCCCCAGACTGCTACGATGCCAATATAGGTCTCTGTAAAACATGTGTGCCTGGCCATGGATCAGCCTACTTCCACCAAGGAGGTAATAACCCAGGATTGGTAATGTATATTTTCCCCTTTCTTGCTCTCCTCAAACAAATTGATTTATTAATGGCAGAAATTATGTCTTTTGGCAATCCATTTTTTGAAAAAGCATTTTTATTTTCAAAATAATGAGTATCTAATAGTACTCACCTCTCACCCCTTCCTCCCCTGCATAGTCCCTTTCAATCACTAGTCTATGTTCTCCCATGGATTTATCTGTTCTGACATTTAATATAAATTAGATCATGTAATACTGTGGCCTTTTGTGCCTGGCTTCTTAGCATGGTGAAATTGTCAACGTTCATTCAACATACTGGCCTGGTATATAATAATAACTAAATGAACAATTACTTTTCTCCTTGTTTGGGAACATAAAGTGATTTTTGAAGCTTTTCTAAAACCATACTTTAAAACATGCCAAATTTGACTTTGATCTGTAAATCAAATGCTGTGATGGCATTTTCAGGAGTTTTTTGTTATACAATGAATTGTTCTAAAAGAAGATTTCTCTTGCTACTTTCTTTCATGAATCTCTGTGGTCGGTGTAGATCTTAATTCTTTGTCATGGTCTCCAGAAGCTAGCACAGATACTTCAATATGTCTAGAATCTATCAAAAATAGTTCAATATGCCTAGAACCTGTCATAGATAGTTCAGTATGTCTACATTACAAACTCCAGATCTCTGGACTTTCTGAGCAACAAATATGAGCATCACAATTTAAAATAGAAAAGAAAAGACTTACTTTCCATTACTTTTCTATTCCCTGCTGATCAGATTACCTTAGGGAATGCTGATGAGTGTTCTTTTCTGTGCTGTGTGCAAGCTAGAGTAGAAAGGAAAAAGAAATGAGTCTCTTGAAAGACTCCAGGATGTTAATGTTGCAATCATCTCACTTAATCCGCAACTTGGATAACAGTCTTACAATAGTAACCAAGTCATGCAGGGTAGGAAACCCAAGAGGCTTTTCTTCCATTCTGTTGGCTCATGGAGTGTTTGCCATTTAGTTAGGCAGATTTAAACAAAATATGATGTTTTCTAGAACCTAAAGATGAATATCTTTCCTTCAAAGGACATCTGCTTTTTAAAATCCCCAGCACCAGTGCACAGGTCCCTGTTCCACACCAAATGCTGATGGGCCATGTGGGGAACTACCTTGTAATGCAGGATGGTCTTTTTGATTCGCAGTCATGTCTTATCCGATGTCTTCTTAAGCCATATTCTGAAATAACTACAAAGTGTCATAATCTATTTGTAGAATCGGGTTCCAAACATTTTATTTGTTGGAATTTCACCTGGGTTATTTTATGAACTACTTAAAAAGCAAAAGTAATTTTGAGTTCTCCAGCCACAATAATAATCAAGAGCCTTTGGTTAGTCTGTTTTTAAGTGGTAGACTCCTCAGTGTGTATGCACTGGCTCAGACCCTGAAACAAATGAAAGCATTCTACTGCTAAGACTGTCACCTGTTATTCAACAGGAGCAATGATGTTCTATTTCCTTAGGTTGTTAGTATTGTCATTGGGTGTCAAAAAACTAAGACATTGTAGAAAGAAGTTCTCAAAACGATTACTTGGACTAAATGTATTGTTTTAAAACAGAGCTACATAACTTGTACTAATCGTGTAAATTGAGGTAAAACAATCTTACCTAATTTACCTATACATCTCAGTCTAGTGAAGAGTGTTAACATAAATACCCTAGTTTCAACACATAACCTTCTACATGTGCAGTAGAACACTCTAGAGTGCTTTATTTCTTCTTTTGTTCAAATTTTAGCAACCAAAGAACCATGGTTCTGATGTCCTGTTGGAGCAAGAGCTAGAAGCGGATCACCTTTGGATGCTCCTGCAGTCTGTGTTCCTATGACTCACTGCAGCTTAGCAGAGATCCCCAGAAGACTTCCTTGTTGACTATGATATTAAACTCGACACCCCCAAAATACACAAAGGAAAACAAAGAAAATTTGTTATGACAGCAAGGAGAAATTTTCCAAAGCCTCTCACTTCTCCATAAAATCTTGGAAGCCTGAATCAAATTAATAGGCTTAATTTTCTTTGGCTAGAAATTGAATTTTTGCTTTCTTATAAGTGAAAAACAAGCCTGTAGAACACAATATATACTTATCATTTGAGGATGTTCTCAAAGTCATGTGTTAATCCAATTTGCAGTCTCATGTAGGTGCTCTCTTACTTGAGCTTTTAAAAAAGAAACATAATTTGTTTAACTGCTTGACACTTTTACTTTCAAAGTATTTGGTGCAGAATCATAAACCATAAGTCTTGTTTCATGATCATCAATTTTAGCTAACCCTTTTCATGCTGTATAGAAGTGAAAATTTTGTAGATATTTAATTCCAATAAATGTGATCAAAATGCAATTCTGAAGCGATTTAGTTGTAAAATTATCATGGTCTAAATCCTTCTGTTTAATTCATATC
Organism: Bramus lutescens; assembly: GCA_001685075.1. NCBI lineage: Eukaryota > Metazoa > Chordata > Mammalia > Rodentia > Cricetidae > Bramus > Bramus lutescens. Next base: position 22,652 of record LOEQ01001300.1, read on the forward strand.
CCATTAGTTGGCCACAGCAGTTACTATTGGCTCACTAACACCTTCTGAATCTGAACAACCACAGAAATACAATTAGAAACTCTATGAACACATGACACTGAGTTCCCAGGAACCTGTCATTCCTAACCTTGTCAAGCTTTCTGGATAGTTATAGGAAAAACACACTGTGATAAAATCCCCCTATGGTTTCTCCATGCTAAAGCACCTGGGCAATAATACCCATGTATCATCAGGAGAAACAAACCCCCTAAATGCAAGAAGTACAAATTGTTCCTTATTTATCTGTAATTAACTTTATTTCTATAGGAAGGTTCCTTTCATCAGATAAAGGAACTTTTAATCTTGCTCAACTCGAAGTCCGACTCTTCAAAAACCACTAAGTAATTTGGACTTTTATCTCTTCATTTGATAAGTAAGAGTGTCAACTCACTAGAATAAGGGCCTTCTAGACAAATCTTCTGTACTTGTGATAATTAGCATAGCAATCATTTCCCATCATTTAGGCTAGTTTTCTTATGTGTGATAACACATAAGATCTACTGTCTTAGCAAATTTCAAGTATATAATATATCATGAAGCACAGCGAACATATTTTACAATGGGTTCAGAAGTTATTAACCTGGAAGCTTGTGTCCTTTGATCAACACTTCCTTACTTCCCCAGTTACTGATAATTACTCTTCTACTTTGGGTTTCTATGAGGTCACCTTCCTTAGATTTCATAAATGAGTGAGAGTGTCTCATTTTTCTCTTTCTGTGTGACCTGTAGCTTCATCTTGAACCGCAGTTTTAAATTATTCCATTAAAACGTTGTAAAGACGCGCACAGCAGTAAGTCTGACTATTCCACATGCATTCAAAAATCAATAAGGAAGGGACAGAAAGTCAACAGAAACATCCCCCCCCCAAATAAAGTGCAGAATTGTGCAAATCAAGGAGAGGAAGCAATCCAAAGAGGATAAAAATAGTTAGCTATTGTCAATGATCCCTAAAGGCAATATAAGAATAGAAAAATATGTATGGCAACTCCAGTGAATGGAACTATAATGGTGGTGACAAAGGCAAAGTTGGAATGGGAAATAAAAACTTGTAACCAGAGGTGGGAAGAGCAAGTTCTGGATAGGTAGTTAAGGAAGGCAGACAGCTAAACAGAAACTGAAAAGAAGAAAAATTTGAAGGTATTCATTATATGTGGAGAGACACACTAATAATGCCTGAGGATGCATCCACAACTGCAGGCCAGTCTGCTTTTGACAATCCTATTTCTGGTCTGCTGATATAGCAGGTCTTAGATGGTGACCACCATAAATCAGAGAATATTAGGTGATCCAAAGAGTATATCCACCTTTTTTTCACTTGACAAACATTTTTTAACTGCCTATCACCATCAACCATTAAAGAAAATGGGAAATACCTGATCTCAAGAAACAACAGTTCCATTAATTTGACACTGTTTTATGATGATTGCCTCATGGCCTCTATACTTCATTCAGTTTTTCAATGGGAAAAATAACTCATTTTCAAGCTTGAACTTTACATGTTTGCATAATTATATATATTTTGAAAGATTTGTATGTGTTTTTACCTTATTTGCTCCTCTTCCTCCCAACTCTTCCCCTCCTATTCCCACCCAACTTTATGTCTTTTTTAAACACACAAAGATCAACTTTGGCTACCCAAATATTATTGTATCTATAGTCTTCCACTGGAGAGTGGTTGACTGACCAGGGAATGTACGCTTAAATAAAATTTATTCCTGCTCTCCTGGCACCTAACAAATGCCAGTGGCTCTAAGAGTTTTTGGAATGCTCAACTCTAAACTGGACCCGTTACTCCCAGGGCTCAGGGATCATCACAGAAGACAGAGTAGAAAGAATTCAACATCCAGGGGTAGTGGATGACTATAAGATAGCAAATCTCTTTTTCGCTACGCCTTTTAAGTAGTTCTGAACCCTATCTTTATATATTTAGTCTTTAAACCTTGGATAAAGACTTTTCTCAATCTCCAAGTCTCTTGGGAAAACCTAACTGTATTGATAGGATGCTACAAGAAGCATCTAAGGACCTGAAATACCAACATATGTTCCCACCTGTGGCTTTCAACCCCTATTCACAGATTCAATCCTCCTACAGTAGTGTGGTCATTATCATGTACTCTTTAACAATATGAATATTTTAGGAATTTAAGTCATTATTATAAAAACACTTATTTAGCTTAGCTTACTCAGTTCTTTAAAAAAATACATTATCTGTGATAAAAATCTGTCACTGAAAGCAGAAAAGCCATGGGCATAGAGAAAAGCAAATAGAGATAATAGGACTAAGAAAATCTGAATTGCAAAATATCATCATAATTTGACCAATTCTTATTTTGGTCTGCTAAATTAAGATTGTGTGTGTGAGTGTGTGTGTGCACACACGCATACACACGCAGACGTGCACATGTGTATAAGAGAAAGAAAAGAGAGTTAAATCAGTTAAGGTTGTGAATGCATAGCACAAGAGAAATAGTATAAATAAAGAATTGCTAGAAGGAGCTTGGCTGTGATAATGGTTCAATCATCATGTCCAATTTTAAACACTCAAAAAATGAACCATTCATTTTGGATCTTAGGTTCTGGGTGTCTGTGTGAAAGCCTTCCTTTGCTACTGCCGCTTTAGTTATGAGAGGCAAGATACATTATTTTAGGCTATAAACTTAATTCAAATGTTAAATTTTAATTATGAATACCTAAAAACTATTATGTTAAGGATTTGGTCAACTTGGAATTACAATAAGAGAGTGCAGAATCTGTGAACACTCTCATTCAATGTGGGACACTCAGGGTGGAACCCTTGAAAAGAATATTCCCAGCTCATTTAGCCTCACAAATCACTCCAATACATGAATACATGTCCATAAAAATCTCAAACAGCTCCTTTCCCTCAATCTTTTTCTTTTAGTTCTAGAGCTTCAAAAACTAAAAAGATACGAAAGTTCAGTCAGCTTGTTAATGAGAAAAGCACCAATATGTTCTTCATGAGGACATGAGTTCAGATTACCCAGGACCTACATTAAAAAGTTTGACATGGTAACATGCATGTCTATAACCCCAATGCTCCTATAGCAAGACAAGAGGGAGAAATAGAAACCTCTGGTCTGTAGCTCGTGGAACAGTTAGCCTGGATCAGGGTCAAATGAAAGATTCTCTCTTATACAAAGCAGAAAGGGTAGACCAAATGACACTTGGGGTTGTTCTCTAACGTCTACATGCACTGTGATGTGTGTACCTGCATGCACACACATGGGGGAGTAAGCAAGTAATATTTCATTTATTCAGAAGGAAATATTTAAACCTCAGAATGATTTAGCCTGGTAACAATTACTGACATCATTGTAATATGTATTTGTAAAGAAATAAAGAGGGCTGCTTTTCTTTCGCTTAATGGCAGAAGTTATACTCAGTTGACATTAAAGGGAGCCAGGCAATAACTTCCTACAGGCAAGTAAGATGTCTGGAGCTCTAATTGCGCCAAAAGTTCAATTCATGAGCAAAAGTTTAATATTGACATTTGTGCCAGCAAAATGGCAGACATACTTAGTTCCCACTTTAAAATATTCAGTGATGGTGCAAGAAAGACCATTGACCAACGCAGGGCAGAAAACCTACATGCTAACAGTGGGGCAGACAAGGCCTGAAGCAGCCTCCTCAGTTAGCTCTGCATGAATGCCGACTTGAGCACCACAATTTTATAAAAGGACAAGAAACAAAGCTTTGGAAAACAATGAGTAGGCCTACTCTTCTTAATGTGTGTGAGACAAAGTGGAAAATAGAAAATGCCACCAGAAGAAAAAGACACAGAGAGATACAAGATGGCTTGTCTGTCTTTGTGAAGGTCTGGACTGGAGAGAAAGAGGCTTCTATTCAAATATATAATGCCAGGACTATTCCAGTGTGGACTGGGGGTTAAATTTACACCATTCATGTGTGACCAAGGAACCCTAAAACCTTACTCACTAGTTAAAAAATGTCTTGAAACTCAAACTAACCCTTGAAAAAGCAAAATATCTCCAGCAGAATATATTCATAGTCTACACCATGAATAATTCCCACAAAAACAAATCACTAAAAGGGTCACAATCAGCATTTAAATCTATAAGGGAGCAGATACTTCCCAAGTAAAATGTCACCAGTTATAAAACTACTCTTATTATAGTCCAGACAGGATGGCACATGCCTTCCATCCTAGCATTCAGGAGACAAACGTAGGTGACACAAAGAATTCCAGGATAGTTAGGAGTACATATTTGGATCCTGTTTCAAAAGAAAAAAATAATTCCCCAGTAAGACCAAATTCTATGCTCATTAAATGCTCAAAAATAAATATAGTACTAAAAATGAATTGAAAAAGGTTCATCAACATTAGAAAACTTTTAAAATATCCTCCATTGATGTTAGGAACACTTCATTGAAGATACCTAAATATGACTTCTAAATTTTAAAAATATAATTTGTATAATACATATTTCAATTATTGTTTAATGAGAGCAAGCATATAAGTAAAGCTGGGAAAGCACACTTCGAAAATATAATGGATAATTTTTCACAATTAATGAAAGATAAAACGTTAAAAGAAAAGTTGAGATAGCAAAAAATTTAGATAGCATTAATTAAAATTACATTTAAAAGAAAATAATTACCTAGGATGCAAGTTTACAAAAATATTAAAAAGATTTCCCCAATACAATATACAGATCTACTAGAGAGCAACAGTTAGTTCTGGAGGGATGGCTGCTCTTGCAGAGGACCTGGATTCATTTCCCAGAACCCACATGGCGCTCACAATCTTCTGTAACCCCAGATCCAGGTGATCCGATGCCCTCTTCCAGCCTTCACGGACACTGCATGCACACAGTACACAGACATACATGTAAGCAAACACTCAGGCAGTAAATAAAAATAAATAAAATCATAGAGCTGGAGAACTAGCTCAGCATGTAGGAGCACTGACTAACTCCTCTTTCTAGGGACCTAGGTTCAATTCCTAGCATCCACATGGCAGCTAACAACCAACTGTAACTCTAGTTTCAGGGAATCTCTCGTGGGTATTACACAAACACACACACACGGCACACAGATAAACATGCAGGCAAGAAACCTGTACATATAAAAATTTTACAAAATCTCAAAATCTTCTTTACAAAATATAAGTAAGTAAATAAAACAAATAAGACAACAACAGTAATAAAGTTATTTTACTGCTGACCCAAAGATAGAAAATGCACCACTGGAGCAGACCAGAGAGCCTACGTGTTAACACACACAAGAACACTTGACAAGTAACAAAGAGGCCTCTCAAAGCCAGAAGTGAAAAAGACTAATTTAATGGCACTGAAATAATTGATCTTCCGCAGGAAAAATAAATCAATGGACATTTTGATTACATGTACAAATAAAAAATCAACAATGACAAAATCAGGTAGATTTCAGGCCTATTTGTGAAGAAAAGAGAGCAGATCATACATTTTGGATGAAAATATTTTATGATATTTTATATGAAATATGTCTTATATCACAAAAAAGCAAGAACCCAAAATAAAAACCACTAATATTGAATACATTAAACTATAATCTTCTAAAAATGACATGAAATTAATGTCATTATTATATACACATACCACATATATTATATGTGATTTAAAACATACAGGTTATAATTAAGAGCAAGAAGAAATCACATGCTTGAAGAATTAATGTAATGTCTAGATCATATATAAATAATACCTATAGGCCAATAATAATTAAAATAATATTTAATAGGTAAATACTGGTTTATAGATTTAAGGGGACAATTTACTTATTATCAGAAAAGCCATGCCTAGTAAACATATAAGCTCATCCCTAAATAGAACCATAATAAAATATCCCTTCATACATATTAGGATGGCAAATTTCTCAAACTATCACAGTCTATATTATACAAAGTAAATTCTCCTATAACTGGTTGAAGCAAATATGGATAAAACCACTTTGACAAAATCTAGTTGAGTCAAACTCTTATTTGTGTTTCTTCATTCTATGCTGAATTTTCTGGCTTATAAATCACTTCTGATATTATAATTTTAACACATACATATGCCAATAAAATGAACAACATCATTTTAGTATATCTCAAAATGTAAGTAAATCATACCATAATACAACATTACATTAGCAATTATACAACCCCATAGTTGTTTGGAAAGTTGAGCAGGTGTAAAAATTATTGTTTTACTTCTTAACAATAAAAACATGGACATGACATAAACAACCATTAATAAAGGGAATTATAGCACATTAATATAATAAAAAATGGGTTAATAACTTGTATGTCATATGTGGCTAAATTCCTAGTGTAATGTTGTATTATGGTATGATTTACTTACATTTTTAGGTATGCTAAAATAATGTTCATTTTATCGGCATGTGTATGTATGTGTTAAAATTACAATACCAGAAATGATTTATAAGCCAGAAAATTCAGCATAGAATGAACACAAATAAGCTAAGAAAAAGAATGTAAGGGTCAAATATATCTGTAATGATTGAGTTTCCTTTTCATTTAAAATTAGCTAAAGCAAGTCACAATTTGAACATTAGTCAGACTATATAAGATGAAGCACATATATTCACAGTTAAGTTATCTTTGCTACAATCACTCACTGAAGGTTTTTTAAAACAAGCCATTTAAATTCTTTGGCTCTTACTTGCTTCATCTATATAATGAAAGGGTTGAACCAGGTGATCACGAGGATCCTTTGTCACTATAAAGTTCACCTCAAAGGATGTTACAAGACCATCATCAACTAAAGCACGAATAATAATTTAAATTCCATTTGAGACTCTAGACAAACTTTTACTTAGATGCTGTCATAGTTTAGGTTTCCACTGCTGTGGTAAAACACCCTGACCAAAAGAACCTTGGGGAAGAGAGGGTTGATTTCAGCTTCTATCGTCCACAGTGTTCATCAGTGAAGGAAGTCAGGGCAGGCTCAAACAGGATCTGAAGCAGAGACCATGGAGGGTTGATGCTTGCTGACTTGCTCCCTATGAAGGAGTGCTGTCCCAGGTGGGCATTTTGGTCAAATTGATGCAGGTTATAGTTATCTAAGAAGAGAGAGTCACAACTGCCTGCAAGCAAGCCTGTGGGGCATTTATTTAATTAGCGATTGATGTGGGAGGGCCCCGCTCACTGTGGGCACTGCCACTCTTGAGCACATGATCCTGAATTGTAATAAGAAAGCAGGCTGAGCAAGCCATGAGGAGCACAGCAGTAAGCAGCATTTCTCCATGTCTTCTGCTTCAGTCCCTGCCCACATTGGGATAGGATCTCCCATATCAGCCATTAATCCCAAAAATGCTCCAAAGGCTTGCCCATAGGCCAATATGGTAGGGACATTTTCTCAGTTGTCGTTCCCTCTTTCCAATGACTCTGACTTGTGTCAAGTTGATTTTAAAACATAAAACTACCTTTATCAACTTGACACACTAATCATTACTATTAAATGACAAGCTGTCCTCTCTTGTTTATCCCCAAGGTCCCATACTAATGTGAATATCAATACCATAATACAAAACAGGGCAACTTTTGAGAGTCTTACAATTTTAAATTTTTTAACACTCTAAAAGTTCAGTCTCCTTAAACGTTCAAAGTCTCACCAGGCGGTGGTGGCACACACCTTTAATCCCAGCACTCCAGAGGCAGAGGCAGGAGTATCTCTGTGAGTTCAAGGCCAGCCTGGTCTACAAAAGCTAGTTCCAGGACAGGCTCCAAAGCAACACAGAATAAACCCTGTCTCTAAAAGCCAAAAACAAAAATGCTCAGTCTCCTAAAACAGTGGCCTCAACCTTCTTAATGCTGCAATTCTTTAATACAGTTCCTCATGTTTTGGTGACTCCCAACCATTAAATTATTTCATTGCTATTTCATAACTGTAATTTCACTGCTATTATGACTTGGACTATAAATATATTTATTTTCTGATGGTATACGAATCATTTAACCTTCAAAGCAATCATGACCCCCAGGTTAAAAACCACTGCAAGTATCCAAAATCTCTCACCTCCAAGCTCCTATAAAATAAAATACATGAGAAAACTAAATACTATCTCATTCCACTAATGGAGAACCAAGGCACAAGTACATTCAAATCAAAATAAAACCCAAATTCAGCAGTGTATAAAGTTCAGTGGTTGACACTTGGGGTCCACTCCTCATCCTCTGAGTTTCAAAAGGCATAGACAACTCCACTTCTCCAACCCTGCCACCCACAGGACACATAGGCTCAGACCAGCTCCACTACACAGCTGCACCAGTAGCCTCTCCTAGGCTCTCTTCAGGGACTCTGACCTGCCATATCATTCTAAGCCCCAACTTTTCTCCATGACTCCAATCCTGAGGGTTTTACTGCAACTGAAGCTGCACCTTCACCAATACCATTTCATGGCCTTGCCTTGTTCCAAGATTCCACTTTTCTCCATGACCATTTCATACTTCAAAACCAGTACCACCTGGATGACTCTTAAACATTGCCAAATTCAGCTGCCAGAACAAGGTACAGCATTGACCACCTCTGGACCATAGCTTCTGTGTGATGACTCTGAGGAAACATTTCCTAGAATATTTTGCTTCCATAATGCTGGTCTCTTCTTAATCACAGTTGGCTCTTAAACCCCAATTTATCATTATTGATTACCCCAGCAAAGCAGAAGTTTCATTTCTCATGTCTCTGGGCATTTGTTTATAACAGCTGATTCTTCACCTCTAGTTGACCAGAACCACAGATTCTTAATTCAAAATATAGAATGAACCCAATTAAGTTTTTAAAGTAGTCTTAAAACTTCCCTCTGAAATTTCAAGAGCCATGCTACCATCATCTGCAAAAATTATTAACCCATTTTTATTATAAGTCCCCAAAAATGCTCATTAAGCTATGAACATACAATGGCTTTTCTAGCCCAGTATCTCGAAGTCCTTCCACAATCCTACCAAAAACGTGATCAGGCCTGCTGCAACAATACCCAATTCCCAATACTAATTTCCATATTGGTTTCAGTTTCCACTGCTGTGAAAAAACAACATGATCAAAAGCAGATGGTTGAGGAAAAGGCTCATTTCAGGTACATGTTCCAATTGCCATCTCTTATGAACAAAGGTCAGAGCAAGAGCTCAAGGCAAGAACTTGGAGGTAGGAACTAAAACAAAGGCCATAGAGAAGTGCTGTTTACTGGCTTGCTCCTCATGACTTTCTCAGACTCTTTTCCTATATAACTCAGGACCACCAGCCCAGGGGTGGCCCTGTCCATGTTGCAATGGGCCCTCCTATATCAACTATTAATCAAGAAAATGCCCCACAGACTTCCCCATAGGCCAATACGGTAGGGGCATTTTCTCAGTTGAGGTTCCCTCTTTCCAAATGACTCCAATTTGTGTCAAGTTGACAAAAAAACTCCCCAGGACAGATGCTATCCCATACCTTCTCACACATTTAGTTCACCTCTGTGCAGCCATTTCTATGTCATGCCCCATGTTTCTCTCTTTCCAGGCAAATCCACCTTGCATCCTTCCCCAACTGATAACAGAAAGTCACCTCTCCATCTGCAGCAACAACTATTCCTGACCCAGGCAGCTCCACCTCCTGCAGCTTTGTAAGGGATACTTAGAAAATCTTACTTTTCATAAAACTTTACAGTGAGTCTTAATTTAGTCATCGTTTAACTCATGTTCCATCAGTATAAGAAATCAAATGCCATTTTTTCTCTGTTATGATGGGTACATGCTGGGAGAAAGGCAATTGCTGGAAGGATTCTTGTATCATTTGGAAGTGGATAGAGAGATGAAGAAGGCAATATTTCAGGGTTTCAGCATTAATATCTTCTTGTCCTTCTTCCAAGAGCACTGCTAATTGCAAAACTCAGTTCCAAATACCCTCAGTGTTCTGGTCACTACTTACTGATCTTGTAATGACTAAGACAGCTTTGGGCCATCTATTGGATTCAGTATCTAGTTTTAGTCCATTTGTCCGTGTAAATAAAAACCAAATCACTGGGGATCTACCTCTAGCTTTAAGTCTGATTTCCAGAAAGCAATCATTAGGAACAAAATGGCACTGTCTTCTCTAGGCAATCCATGCTGTGACATAGGTCACATAAGGAGATTGTCTGCCTGCTTTTCATTAGCAGTTCAGAGATTTTTGTTCTGGAATCCTCACAATAGGATGTATTTTTAAAACAATCCCAAATATTTCTTATTCTTAACATCCTGGAGATGGTTTGAACTCATTAATATTTATGTGCTAATGTCGAGCCACAAATTGGACTATTTTCTCCCATTGGTCTCATAACCCACTGGCAGTCTTCAATATCCAGAAATATTTATTTCAATCTACTTTTTAAGATTACAATAAACTTTTTATGTGATAGACTAACAAATTGAAGAAAATGTGCAGAGAATTCAAAGTATTGACTTGTGATATTTGAGAGATACAAAGTAAAACTATTTCTGAATGCCTGGTTTTAAAGCCCAGCATGGAAACCCTGACAGCCAAATTCAATGTTTACATATCACTGAAGAGTCTCATTCTTAAGATTTGAAAGGCAATAAATTTGCTGACTTTTGTAGGTAAAAAGACAGAGCATATGACTCTGTCTGTACAACCCATTCTAGCTGTATTATTTAAAACTCAGGAACATGAGGTGGTTAAAAGTGTCCAGAGAAACCAAGTTTTTCTGTTCCCAGTATCCATATCAGGTAGATAACACCTGTAACTCCAGCTCCAGGGAATCTGATGTCCTCATCTGGCCTCTGTGGGCACCCATACATATACACACAATCACACATAAATAAAAAATAAAATAAGTGTTCCAGGGCTTTTTATACCTGAACAGAGCATCTCTTTCTGATTGGAGATTTTCATTTGAATTGGATGAAGTAACAAGTAATGCTAGTTACAGACTCTTCACAGCACGCTGACTCTGAATTGCCACTGAATGCACACACACATGTGTTTTCTGATGGTCTGGGTTTTCTAGGAATCCTTGAAAGCAGCCTGTGTGGCTCCTGAGTGCTCATCTCTTATGCCAGGACCTATATTTATAATATACTGCTCACCTCCCATGCAATGTAAGTGCTTCAGCCCTGTAGAGTACTTCTTACTACTTCTTTCTCAATGCCTTGAGCTCTCTGTTATATCACAATTCTTTAAAACAAATTCTTAAGAAGTCATTTGAAATAAGCAGTTTGTCCATTTTTTTGCAGATTATTTCTATCTTGGTAGAATGAGAACAATATTGTACTGGCTAGTGCTACAGGAATATGTTTATTTTCTTTTCCAATTAAAACATTAAAAGGCAAAGAAATGTGACTAGAATATTGGGCATTTCCAGCAGAGCCATCACATGGTACCTTGTAAGTCAGCGTGCCCTCTTTGGGGGTCTTAATCTCATTAATACAAGAATTCAAGAACACACAAGAAAGTTCAGGACAAAGAATGGACTAAAGCAGAAGCTTGAGGAGAATTATTGGAATTTAAAATGGAAACTGTCAAGGCAGGCAAGCCATAAACCTCACAGCTGTCTAGAAGGAAATGAGGAGAATATAGAATGGAAGGAACAAAATCATGCTGCTTGGAGCAATGTGGAGGTCAACCACCAATGGTAGGAACTTTAGAAAAAGAGTAATGAAAGCCCAACTTAAGAACTTTCAGGGCATACATGGGCTCTGGTCTGAATTTGAAAGAAAAAAAGATAGAAGAGAAGAAAAAATAGTTAATGCCTTTGTAATTCAGGCATCAGAAAGATGAGCAGACTCAGTTGATGCTGGTCCATGGTACTGCAGCAGAGGCCTGGACTTCTGAAAAGCACATCATCTTAAGGTGAACCTGCCCCCCAAGCCATAAGAGCACCCAACCCGCTACACTTGATTAACCCTTAAAGATGCAGAGGCAGGTGTGTCTCCACCCACAGAAAGAGTCTATTCTTTACAGTATCGTGCCACAAGTTAACCATTCTTTAATACATTTAAAGAACAAATTTAGGAGAGCTTGCCAAGCAGATGAATTGGTAAATAAAACTAAACAAAGACAATGTAGTGCAGTTTCAGATCCATTGTAAAAGGATAAAAATTTGTAAGATGCACCTTTATTTACAACTCTACATAAAGAAATGGCTTTGGTGTAAAGTCATCTTCTTCAACTTCTACATGAAGTCACTTGCTGGCTCAGCTACTACATGAAGATAAATGGTGGAGATTCTTGAGGTCTGGACTCATAGGAGCAATTTTTAAAACTATGCTTGCCATGGAAGGCTGAGCCTGTGGGTAAAATATATATTATACACANATATATATATATATATATAATATCTGATTTCACCAAGAACTGGTTTACTCAAGAGTTTAGAGCATTATAGCCATGTCTGCTATGGACAAATAAAATGAAAACTCAAGCTACATTTTTTTACTGAAACCATTCCAGATCCTATCTTTTTATTGGTCATATACTGTAAGAATGAATCCTAATACAGATTTTCTATGCAATAGATATTATAAATTAGTAACATTTGATTTAGTAGTTGTCATAGTTAGGGTTTCTATTGCTGTGAAGAGACACCATGACCATGGGAAACTCTTATAAAGGAAAACATTTATTTGGCCTTATAGGTTCAAAAGTTCAGTTTATTATCATCACGGCAGGAGGCATGGTTGGCAGACATGGTGCTGGAGAAAGAACCAAAGTTCTACATCTGGATTGGAAGGCAGCAGGAAGACAGAGAGAATCACTAGCCTGGCTTGAGCTTCTGGAACCTCCAATCCCACCCCCAGTGACACATGTTGTAGGCAGGACTGGCAGACAGAGAGTATAAAGAGGAGAAAACTTGAAGAAGAAGAAGGAGCAAGATAGAACAAGAAGAGGAGGACATCAGAGCTCAGTCTCCAGCTGGCCATGGAGTCAGAGTGAAAGTAAGATATATAAAAGTAAGAAAAGGAAACAGCCCAGAAGCAAAACGTAGATGGGATAATTTAAGAAAAGCTGGCAAGAAACAATCAAGCTAAGGCTGGGCATTTATAAGTAATAATAAACCTCCATGTGTGTATTTATTTGGGAGCTGGGTGATGGGCCCCCAAAAGAATAACAAGAGTTAAAAAAAATCCAACAACAGGCACGCTTTCTCCATCAAGGCCTCAAGTCAAAATCCTTTCAAATAAGGCCATTCCCTATGAACCTGTGGGGGTCATTTTCATTCAGACCACTCCCTGGTCCCCATAAGCTTTGTAGCAAAATGCATTTAGTCCAATTTCAAAAAATTCCAGTCTATCACAGTGACAACACTGTTTAAAAGTTAAAAATTAAGTTGCTTCTCATACTATGGCAATTAAACTTAACCCCCTGTAAAATGAAATCAAAAAACAAATCACGTTTTTCCAGCATACAATGGCACAGAATACACATTACATCTCAAAAGAGAGGAAAGGGGGGCATAGTGAGGAAATACAGAAAAACAAAATCTAGGTGGGGAAACTTCAAACTCTGCATTTCCATGTCTGATATTAAAGTGGTCTTCAGATCTCCAAGCCCTTTCACCTTTGTTGTATGTAACACACTTCTCTCTCTTGGGCTGATTCCATGGCCTGTTAGCAGCTTTCCTTGGCAAGTATCCGAAGGCTCTGGCATCTCCAACATTTTGGGGTATCCAAGACAACCCAGGCTTTACCCTCATGCTTTCACACAGTGGCCTCCCTGGACCTCCACAAAGGGACAACTTTGCCACACACCTGGCCTCAGCCGCTATTCTTAGTCATAGAGGGAGATACTATAACCCCTTTCTTGTATTCTTGACTCTAAAACCAGAGCCACACGACTAAAGCTGCCAGGTTCTGCTGCTTTCTGGGACTGGAACATGGCCCCTTCATTAAATAATTCTCACCAGCCTTCTGCTTTTGATGGTTTCCTTCACTGCCTACACTTGGCTGTCCCAGAACTCTCTGTGTACACCAGGCTGGCCTTAAACTCAGAGAGCCACCCCTGTCTGCTTCCCAAGTGCTTGGCCTGAAATCTTTCTTTAATTCCTTTTCAAACACTGGAAGCTCAGCTGGGTAGGGTCTTGCCCTGAGGTCACTACTCTATTTCATTTAGTCTCAGACTTGTTTTTTAATCTGTTTATCTCTTTGAACACGGGATTTAGCTTCTTAATACTCCCTAGTGACCCTTTACTCCTTAAACTATACATTTTATGGTTTTCCTTAATCAACATATCCTTTTCATTATCAATCTACATAAGTGGGGCCACTAATAACTAAGCAACACAATCAATGCTAGGCTGTCTGTAAACCTCCTCTGCCCAAACTGTTAAACCATAACTCTTCAATTAAGCCCCAGGCAGAGATTTTGGACAAGGACAGAAAGCAGCAACTTTTTTCACAAAAATATCCCAAGTCCAGGTCACATGCTAATATTCTTCTCCTCTGAAACCTCTTGAGCCACGCCCCCATAGTTAAAATCACCCTCAACACCATTATCTAGACGCATCCATGCTCCTCCTAGTATTGCCCATTATTCCTGGCTTAAGGCATTCAACTGCTTTCCCAATCCAGAGTCCAGAAGTCCACATTTCTCCAAACAAAAGCTTGACCAGTCCTGTCATACAAATGCCCCAGCCTGGTACCAAATTATGTCTTGGTCAGAGTTTCTATTGCTGTGAAGAGACACCATAACCGTGGGGAACTCTTAAAGGAAAGACCGGCTCACAAGTTCGGAGGTTTACTCCACTAGTGTCAAGGCAGGAAGCATGGCGGCCTGCAGGCAGACGATGTGCTAGGGAAGGAGTCAAAAGTTCTCGATCCAGTTCTGCAGGCAGCAGGATGAGAGTGAGCCGCTGACCTTGTTAGAGCATCTGAAATCTCAAATCTCATCCCCAGTGACACATGTCTTCCAACAAGGCCACCTGTCTTAAGCCTTTCAAATAATGTCATTCCCCATGAGCCTATGGTGGTCATTTTCATTTAAACCACCACGTAGTTGGTCATAAATGTGAATGTTTGTTGCCTGAGAGGGGTTTAGCAATCTCCTCAAATGAGCATTTATATAAACACAAGCAGAAAAAAAGTCTCAGGACCTTAATGAGTTGCCACTGTAGCCTTCCCTGGGGAAAAATTAAAATAAACACAGCTTTTATTCTTGACTCAACAATTTAAATTTAAATGAACCAAGCAAACTGAACATAAGGTTGCCCTCACTTCACACAACAGCTACAAGCATTCATAGAACCGACATCACTTTAGCCCAAATGAATAAAACTAGAGGAATGTTGACAACTATCCTCAAGCTAAATCCTTTGCTAGAACAATTCAGTGAAAATTGTTATACTCTCAAAACAAGAAGAAGACATGAACTGTGAAGAATCTGAGAGATTCAAAGAAGC
Source organism: Bramus lutescens (assembly GCA_001685075.1). Classification (NCBI taxonomy): domain Eukaryota; kingdom Metazoa; phylum Chordata; class Mammalia; order Rodentia; family Cricetidae; genus Bramus; species Bramus lutescens. The sequence goes on from LOEQ01001300.1 coordinate 38,087, forward strand.
ATCTGGCCGTCCTCTTTCCATGAAGTCAGCCTCTCAGTGCCAACGTGTGGTAATAGCCTTGGAGCACTGTCAATTTGAGACAATCACCAGCAAAAGCTCATGTGTCAAAGCTTGTTTGTCAGCAGACAGGCCTTGGGAAAGTGACTGAGCACAGGGCTCTGACCTGGTCAATGATTAACCACTGATGGACTCATACTTTGATGGCATTATTAAGCGGAGGTGAGAACTGGTGAGAGGCCTGGCTGGAGAAGGTAGATCACAGAAGACTTTGGAAGAATACATTTGTCTCTGGCTCCTTCCTGTCTGTATCCTGAGAGTTGTCTTCACAGTGCCCTTTTGCCATGACTTTCCCTAGCACCAAAGACCCAGAAACAAAGTCAACCATCTTTGGAGTGAATCCTCTCATTAAGTTATTATCTGGGGTAGTTATCACAGCAAAAAAAAAAAAAGTCTGTAATGGTTCTTGCCATAACTTCTTCAATGTTTGTACCAATACCCTGAATTTCCAATTCCTCCAGAGTTCAAAATTACGTAGTATGCTCCAAATGAGTATGCTATATTTATTATAATTAACCAAATAGTATCACAACATTCTTATTTACCAGTGTTGGAAATCCAGCTCTGAAAACTTACAGATTATGGACACAGTATGTGGGAAGGTGGTTCAGCAAGAATTTACCATAAGAAGAGCTGAAATACAGGAGCTCAAGATCTGAAGCCACCCACACAATATCCGAGCGTCCTGTGAGTGTTCCTTCCCTCCAGTGGGAAATGCACCAACAGCTCCAGGTTCATCTTGATGTAGCTCACAATCTCAGGTAGGGACAGAGGAGGGTTCTTAAAGCTGCCTTTTTTTATTAGATATTTACCTGTTAGTTTAGTGGGTTTTATTTTTGAGAGAGGGTCTTATACTGTAGCCCAGGCTGGCTACATGAACCTTTTTCTGTCTCAGTCTCCCAAGTGAAGGGATTACAGACATGAACTACAATGCTCAACAAATATCTTTATATAAAAGATTAAAGAAAACAGAAACCGACATGGGGATCACAGAAATTTGTTGCATTGAACTTACGTTCATCATACTCAACTGATGTAAGAATCTTACCGGACCATCATGTCTTCAACTCACTCCTCAGTGAAGCCTAAGAATACAAAAATTTTCCCAGGTCCCATGTGTACTGAGTGGTGGGAACAGAGTTCAAATCCAGGTGGTTAGATTCTAAAATAGCATTCTTATTTCTTTAATTATAAAATTTTGAATACATTAAAGCTACCCAGGCTAGTATTATGGATGTCCATGGTATTTACCACTTAACTACTTAATCCAGCCTACAACAAATCCATTCCATCTGATTGTACAGCATGCCCCAGACATCACGTCACTTGCATTGGATCTACAAACACTTCAGTGTTTCTTATTCACCCGCATCCTAAAAACTAAATAATAATTCCTTAAATCATCAAATAATTAGTCTGTGTTCCCACTTTCAATTGTCACTGTCATAAATCACTTTTATTTTTATATTATGAAACAAAACAGAAAATGCCAGACTGTGGGAAAACTATCAGATAACAAGTTAGCATCAGAATAAAACTCTTAAAAATTAAAGAAAAAATGGTGAAACAAATGTATTCTAAGAGACCATATTTGAACTTAGATTCTGAATACTAAAAATGATTTAAAATTATTTTTTGTGTGCCAAGAATGGATAGTAAAATTACTTTGCCCTGAGGCCATGTGGAAGAGTTCTCTGTGTAGTGATGTCTCTAGAAGGGTTGGTAATAATGCATCCTCTGTTTTTGTTTGTTTGTTTGTTTGTTTGTTTTGATAATTACATAAAGTATTTATGGCAGTCAAAATCCGTGTTATAATTTATGTTCAAAAAGACTAACTTTTCCTGTTCTGACTTTCTTAACCCTATTTTTCCTCTACTATTTTTGCATAGGTTTTCTTGCTATAATCCACAAAGTTTGAATAGGTGTTATCTACTTATAACCTAGTTGGATCTAGTTGTAGTGAGCTAAAATTTATTTTTTAATTTAAATTTTTCCATATATTTTATCATGTTTTTCCTCTCTCTAACTCCTTTGTGCATTCTCTCTTTCTCTCTCTCTCTGTCTCTCTCTCTTTCTCTCACTCTCTCTCTCAACGAGCAAAAGAAAATCAAAACAAACAAAAAACAAGGCAAAGAGTAAAACACAAAGCCTACAACAAACAAACAAACAGAAGAACCTTTTTCTCATTGGCCAGCTACTCCTGGGCGTGGGGAGTGTGGCTGATAGGTGATCAGCCAGGCATGCTTAGTGTGCTTGATGTAACCTGCAACACTAGATCAGGAAAAACTGATTCTTTCCTTTCCCAGCAAGTATCAATTGCAACTAGCTTGTTTTGTGTCCACTTCCCCTCTCAATTCTAGGATACTGTTCAGTTTTAACTTGTGTAGGACTTGTGAATATTATCACAATTGCTATGAATTTGCAAGAGGAAGCTTCTCTAATGAGTGTTGAAGTGATGCACTCACTGATCTGTGGTACTGCAATTGACCAATTGGCCATTGGAAGGGATCTGATTTCAATGTTTCTTTAACAGAATAGTAGTAGTGGGTTTTCCCCTAGGGCCTCTTGCCTATTTAGTCTCAGGTTCTTGGCCAGAGATTCCATCTCATGGAGTGGGCCTTAACTTCAATCAAAATCAGTTGATTATTCCCATAACATTGTGCCGCTATATCTTGAAATGGGTCACTGTTATAGGTTACAGGGTTTATAGATGGGTGAAATTAATGATTATCTTTCTCCTCCAGTACTGTGCAAAGTGCCTTCCAGCACCATGGATGCTATTCAGTTGGAATGAAGCTTCGAATTGGGCATCGGCTTGGTTTCTCTGTGTTTGATGACATAAGCACCTGGTGTCTTCAGAAGTTGGGCTTCACCATCAAGTGATGGAGTGACTCCTTTTTAAGTAAATCTTTAAAAGATCTTTTATGTACCTGTATGTGTCACAAGCGCATACACACCTGCAGAGGTGTTATCTACCTATAAGAAAGCATTGGATCCTTTAGACATGGAGTTGCAGGTGGGTGTAAAATGTCTGATGTGGGTGCTGGAAACTGCACCCCTGTCTTCTGAAAGAGCAGAGATTGTTCTTAACCACCAAGTTGTCTCTCTAGCCCCCTCTTAAGTAACACTTATTTTGTGGTTTCTTCCCCACCACACATAGGAAGGAATATATCTATAGCTATTATATATGATAAAATACTTTATAATTTTATTCATATTCCTTTCTTCCATTTAATATATTCTAAAGATATTTGTTCATGAGGCTGAGATACGAGGATCGCCATGAGTTAGACTGGAATGAATGGAGTATTTCAGTAAAAGGGTAATATTATCCAAGGAAAAGTAAAAGATCCTGAGCCCTATGAATGTGCCATCGAGCCATCGAGTTTTGTAGGGTCCAATAGTTAACAATTGTATAATGAAAAATAACAAAATTTTAAGCTTGAAAATTAAAAGTTTTATTGTGTCACATTGTGTGGGTCAGTAACTTGAGCTAGTGTGGGCTCATCTGAGGGTTTCCTATGACAGTCATATACCTGCTCTGATTTGTGTCTCAACTAGGGCAAGCTGGTCTAAACTGACCCACAAGTTTTGTGTGTTCAGTAAAGGGAGAAGATGGAAGAAAATAAGAAAAAAGGTCAACCGCTGTAAAACATAATAGGTACCCAAAAGAGAAATTGTGCTTTATTTTTCATAAATAATATGGGGGTTGGAGCAAAAACCTGACTGGACGGCATAAAGAGAATGCTGTTCATTTCCCAGTCATCCAGACCCAAGTAATCACACAAAAGCTGTATTAATTACAACACAGTTTGGCCAATGGCTCAGACATATTCCTAACTAGCTCTTACATCTTAAACTGACCTATTTCTATTAATCTGTATCTCACCACAAGGCTGTGACTTACCAGTAAGGTCCGATATCTTTCTCCTTTGGCATTTACATGGCATCTCCTGATTCCACCTTCTTTCTCCCTGCATTCAGTTCAGTTTTCCTGCCTACCTATATTCTGCCCTGCCATGGGCCAAGGCAACTTCTTTGTTAACTAATGGTAATAAAACATATCCACAGCATACAGAAAGGAATCCCACATCAGAATGGGGAGTGGAAAAGGCATCTTCCTTTCAATATGATGAGATAAAAGATTCAGTCAAACAAAGACCTTGGGAGAAAGTCTTTTGGTGAAATGGTACAAGGACCCTAATGTAGATTTGTTGTGTTCAAATTGATAACTTGTTTGTTAAAAAAAAGACAAAGAAGTAAAAGGCTAATTATGCTTTGTTCCTTGCATATTACAAATGTCTCTGTGCTTAACCTGCATCTCTAGTCAGATGCTCTATTTTCAGTTTGTGCAGTCTTTCCCTCCCAAAGCACCTGGACTAAGACCAGGTGATATGCTGGAAGGTCACAAATAAAACGACAAGTCTTAGAAACAGTAGCTTAAATCAATGTATTAATAAACAGCACTAATCTTTTTTGTCTTATATCACGAGTCATGAGTTATCCCAAAGGAAAATGTTGAATATTAGACAAAAAAAGTCATAATGTCAGGTCATGGAAAAACAAACCGCTTTCACTAACTGGATGCCAAACAGCATTTCAGTTGTCACAGCTCACAGCCAGGATGACTGACAGGAGGAACCAAGCACCAGGCTGTAATGTCCCAGGAGTGAGCTAAGAAACAGCGTCATTTCCCACTCACTGGATTTAACACAGTGACCTCTACAGATTGACTCGCTGTAGGCTGGGGCTGAGCCGGGCAGCTGGCTCCAGGTAAAATCTGTCCAATGTGGTCACCATCACATTCACTTACTCCCAGACATCACTCTTACTCCTTTAAGGCACTGGATTTTCTTTCTTTTAAACAAGAGAAACTAAGACTTTTCTGATATTTGTGGCAAACTTTCATTCTTTGTTCCGTGTGCTTGTGTGGAAGCCAGTACTAAGTTTTCTGGTTGCTTTTTTTTTTATTTTCCAACTAATTTATTTAATTTCAGTTCAGGAACATAGAGATGTGGCAATCTTCATGAGAAAAAAAAGGAACTTAAAAAAGAAATGCTTTAACTGCTGCTGAATAATCTAAGCTATAATTTGTTTAGAATATGTTCAATCCCTTACCCTGGGAAAACAGTGTATTAGTCTGACATTCCTCTACATGGACACAAGGACAAATCAGAAACTCTGCCATAACATTTCTGTCACTATCTGCAGCTTGAGTTATGTGTTATCAACACAATCCAGAAACATTAAATGGAAAATTCTAAGAGTAATGCATAAGTTTTGAAGCATGTACTTACTGTTCAGTCAGCATGATGAAATCTGGGGCTATCGTGTTCTACCTAAGATGCAAGTCATCTCTTCATGCAGCGTATCCATGTTATATATGTTACCTGCCCATTAACAACTTGGAAGCTTCACTGAATTTTAGTTAACCTGTTTTGGTATCACTGTACATGTGTTTATATGATTCATTTGACAGCAGTCTAAAGCTACTGCACTATGACTACCTTATTCTCATTACCTGGGTATTGCTATAATCTAGAGCTCCATATAAAAAGTTATTTTCAGAGAGTAAGAACACATTTTCGTAAGTTTTATTATAATGTTTTATAACTGTTTTATTTTAATAGTTAAGTATTGTTATAAAGATTTGTGTACATATGTTTGTTCAGAGGAAAACATAGAACTTAAAGGGCTGGCACTATCTACAGACTCAGTCATCTGCTGAGCGTATGACCACAGGGACAAAAAGGAACTCTTTAATTCTCTAATTGATGGTGTAAATCACAAAACAATCCCACACCAGTTCAGAATCACGATTAATAAGAGGGTTATTTATTTAAGGGAAAACTTACAGATTGCTGTCCTAGACAACAGTCCTCTGTGCAAAGAAACAGAATCTAGTAGCCAGAACCAGGAGCCAGAAGCAAGAGAGCAGGTGCATGTTTAGTGCTACTTTTACAGTATAAGAGATCACACCCAAGTGGGCTGGTGTCTTAAAGGCTATTGGCTGAAGGAGCAGAATGTGCTCCCACAGCATCTTATCAGAAAATATTATTTTACTTACTTTACTCTCTTTTACTTAATGCCTATAAAATCTTCTTACACTTACCAATCTAACAACTTGTGTCTTAAACCATATCTGGGAATCACAAGGCAATCTCTCTCACATGTCATCTTATTAAATCTTCTCTGGGCATTTTATGGAACTCTTTGACTTGTATATGTTAAACTTCTTTGTTTCATCTTCTTTTTTTATTTTTTTAATTTATTTTTACATTCAAAACTTTACACTTCCTCCCCTCCTCCCATTCCCCTCCTGCTTCCTCACTCACCCTCCTCCCTCCCCCTCCCTCCTTAAGAGAGGGCAGGGAACCATGCCCTGTGAGAAGTCCAAGCCTTCCTCCCTACATCCAGGCTTAGGAAGCTTTGCATCCAAATAGACTAGGGTCCCAAAAAGCCAGGATATGCAGTAGAGACAAATCCCAGTGCCTTTATCAATGGCTTCTCAGTCAGCCCCCATTTTCAGCCCCATTCAGAGAGTCTGGTTTGGTTGCATGCTCGTTCAGTCCCGGTCCAGCTGGATCTGGTGAGCTCCCATTAAAATAGGCACACTGTATCTCAGTAGGTGGACCAACCCCTCGCGGTCCTGACTTCCTTGCTCATCTTCTCCTTCCTTCTGCTCTTCAACTTGACCTTGGGGCCTCAGTCCGTTACTCTGATGAGGGTCTCTGTCTCTATCTCCATCCGTCGCTGGACGAAGATTCTACGCTGATATTCGAGATAATCATCAGTGTGATATTGGGGCAAGGCCAGTTCAGGCACCCTCTACTCTGCTGCCCAAGGACCTAG
>LOEQ01001300.1:55002-85800 GCA_001685075.1 Bramus lutescens
AGACAGACAGACAGACAGACAGACAGACAGACAGATAGACAGAGATTCATTCTACAAGTTCTGTTTCTCTAGGGAACACTGACTAATATGTGAAATCTGTTCTACAGACACTGTGCAACTTGAAAACCTTCTGAACGTCTCACCAAATATTGTTGACCATGTACATATACAATAATTGAAATTTCTAGTAAAAACCAGTAGATGTGCTTAATTAGGAAAAGCTTAAATATGAGCAGGTAAAATTTATAATATTTGACCAGCTTGTTTAGAAGGAGAGTTCAGCATTCTAAATTAATTTGCACCTCTAGTATGGAATGAATAACCCAATAAAAACATAAAATAGAAACAGGTACAGCCATTGATTCGTGCTTATATGGGCTATAGTAATGGTCTGTTTAGATTTCATTTTATTCTCTAGTTTTTCTTCTAATTTGTTTTTCTGAAATAATTAGTATCAAAAATTATTACATTTCTTATTAAGATTACAAAGCAAGGTATATTAGAAGGTTATGATATTTGGAAAAACTATAGATAGTTTTGACTTGTCTCTTATACAAGGTATTATACCAGCCCATTATTTTAATGATAATACACTGATTGGAATAATTAAGCAGGAGGTAGCAACCATTCTGGACTTGTTCGTAAGGTATGTGTACATGAGCATATCGGAAATAAATCTAGTCAAAATGTAAGAACCTTCTACTTCAGTGAAAATTTTAGGTGTCCAGCAACATGAGGCATGCAGATATATTCCTTCTAAATGGCAGCTAAGTTGTCCCACCTGGCTCCTATGACCATCAAGAGAAAAAGCTAACACCTAGCAGCCTTATTTGGATTTTGGATGTAGCATGGTTTTCAGCTGGATAAATTTTCATCTCCATTTCAATCACACCAGAGCATTTTTTACCTTACTTCAGCTGTGAGTTTTGTTCATAAACTTGATACCATCTGAAATCAACTAAGATACCCAGCTCAACAGGTCTATGACGGTATTTCCCGCAAAGGTTACTTTAAGGGGAAAACCCTTCTCAGAGGTCTGAAGGAAAAGTGGGGCTGGTTTTGTGTGCTGCCTGCCTTTGATCCTCACTAGTAAGTGCCTGTAGCTGACAGCCTCTTCACATCAAAAGTCAGCGTTTGGGGGATTTCCAATGCAGACTGAAAACCAGTGGCCCTTCTTAAATGTTCTAGGCCTTCAGCACCATATTGGGGCTGTTGAGGTAACTTACCTCATGCACTGAGCAGCTAATGGCTTCTGGATCTCTCTTATTGTACAGATAGCCATTATTGAACTTCCCACCCTAAATCAGACAAGCCAATACAATAAACCCTCTTTGTAATAATATATATTCATTCTATTAGGTCTTTTCCTCTAGAGAACTCTAAAAGACATAGATCAATCAATCAAGTAAACTGTTGGCCCTTTATTTTAGGTGGGAGTATTACACCATCCCATCTACCACATGACTTGGAGAGCTCCTACTTTGGAAGATCTAGGCTGCTGGGCTCTACCACTTGGGCCTTATGTTCCAATAAACCTTAATGGTATTGGAGGTGTCAATAGCAGGTATATATACTGTTCTGAGCCTTTGGCAAATCCCCATAGGTAGATTAAAGACGAAGCCTTTATGATTTTGGAACAAGGCCCTGCTATTATCTGCAGATAATAATTCTTGGCCTGCTATATTGGGTATTAATGGAAATGGAATGCTTGACAATGGACCATCAGGTTGCCATCTGACCTGATCTATCCATAAGGAGGTGGGTGTTATATGACCCAACAAGCCATAAACTTGGATTTCACAGCAGAAATGCATCATCAAATGAAAGCAACATATATGCATGGACCCAAGCTGTTCCTGAAGACTCAGGTAAGCTACATGAAGAAGTCACCAATACTTGGTACTACACCGCCAGAACTCTCTTGATGTTGCCATGTCCTTTGATTAAGGTCAGTGGGAGGTTACAACAACCCAATCCAGAAAGAATAATAAATGACCTAGACCACTCAGAAGTGAAGATATAAATCATCCCTTCACATAAATAACAAGATCTGGTGATGATAGTAGAGGGAACACGGAATGGGTAACAGAGGAAGGAAGTTATAGTTAGTTACCAGCTAAGTTCATGGGACCAGTTACAAAAACAAGGGCTGTAATTTATGAGTTTCTGGGCTATTCTGTTAAGAGTATGTTTGTAAAGCCAGTGGTGGTACACAGCATTCAGTAGGCAGAGGCAATACAGCATAGAGAAACATCATTTCAAAGAACCACAAGAAAAAAAAGAATTATGTTTGAATAAATATCCACATATATTAAACAGATATTTGATTTCTTTCCTCTACTTCTTTAACATGTAATATAACAACAATTGAGGTAATATATGTGTTAAATGTTATAAATATATAAGTTATGGGATATTGAAAGATTAAGCCTTCCTCAAGGAACTTTGCCATCGCTTCTAGAAAAAAATTTTCAGTTGTACATGGGCAGTTATATCATGTTAGACACAACTATGACCTTGCTATTGTTTACATTTTGAAATGAAACATGATATAAGAAAATGTGATTGGGGTCTAGATGAGATAGAATGGATTTGTGATGATTAACCTTGATTATCAATTCGATTGAACCTAGAAGCCACTAAGAGGCATACCTCTGGGCAAGGCTCTGTGGGCATTTCCAGGAAGACTGCTCAAGAGTGGTTCTTATCTTCCATCAGCAGCTCAGATATAAAGAAGTCCAGGTTAAAAACAAGGGCTCCTTGTTTACCTACCTGCCTTTAAATTCCTTCCATTTCTAATGCAGAAGTATCAGAGTGAAAACAGTCCGTTAACAAGCCCTTCAAGTTCTATAATTCTAGGTGTGGTAGAAATTAGTGGTGTCTGCCTGCGTCTCATCCGCATCCTTTCTTGTACCCTCATAGGCTGTAACTCTAAGGCACTGATAAGTACATTAAACTCTTCCTGCTGTGCTTAAAGCTCCCTTCAATGCTGTTATTTACTTGTCACGTAACAGATTCACATCTATAGAACAGTATGCCTTTGTATGCTATTGTGTGGGCTCTTGAACCGTAAAGTCAGTACTTTACAGGTGGGAACTGTAGGGGTTCACTGTGTGTCGGTGGGCATGTGTGTCTGAGCAGGAAAACCGTGGAGGCCAGAGACCAGTCTTCAGGGGTTCTTCAGGAGCCATTTACCTTATTTTGGAACAGGGTCTCACACTTAGCCTAGAGATCACTGATGAGGCTAGTCTGGCTGCAAGTGAGCCCCGGGAACCCACCTGTCCCTGGTTCCCTTACGCTGGAATTATGAGTGGGCACCAGCAGACCGTGATTTTTTTTTTAAATCTGGACTGTAGAGATCAACTCAGGTCCTTGTGTGTATGCAAGGGAAGCACTTTAAAAAACTAAGCCATCTCTCCAGCCTGAGAGTTAGAACCTTGTACACTAAATTGCATAATTCTACTGACTGTAAAACATTTGAGACCTCAAAGTGCAGATTAGGGTGGCTTTACAGTGGCATACAGACATGACATTTTATTGGCAACACACCATCTTTCTCCAGGGTTACTCAGTAGTGTTTAACAAAGTTATATTGACTTTTTTGTAGTGAAACTTAAGACCAAATGAAGCTTTCTTGATGTGGGGTGTATTTCTAGAGGCTTGAGGTTTCTCTATAAACTCCAAGTCCATGTGTGGTTCATAGAAAATGTTGGTATGATTCAATCAGCTTTAGGAAACCTAGATAGAATTTCAAGCAATTGGGAACAAGAGAATAAACGTGCTTTGTTTACTTTAGACCAGCTCTGTGGGTTTTGAATTTAGAACTGAACAATTGGGGTTTAAGTTCCATTCACAGGAAAAACATGATTTGCTGATGGAAAGAGGGGGAAAAAACCCTTGAAGAAAACAATTTTACTTTGGAAAAATACAAAAATGGTTCATACATGGGCTCTAGGACCCAAATTCACTGGCCAAGAAGTCATGTGAGAAGAATCTGAAGAAACTGTGAACATGGTATCTTAGGACTGGTTGTCACTCTCTTGTGAAGAGAACTATCAGAATATAGAGAAGTGTGGAAGCAGTCTTTGCAGGGAAGAAAATGTTAACCTCCGTCATGTTTTTGCAATGAATTCAAATTTTATATTTTAAAACAAACACAGAATGTCTTACGAACGTAAGTACTTGGTGATCAGAACATTGTCAAAACTCGGCTGTGCACATTCCTAGTATAGTGTTCCTGTGAGGCAGGTGACAGAATCAGTGTTCTGTCAGTTCAAAAGCAGGAAGTCTGTAATGAGCTGTTGAAGGCTGAACCCAAGGATGCTATTCAGCAGTGTGATACCCACAGTCTATCTTCACTCAGACGTCTTTGACGACTGCGAGCTGAGCTGATTCGCATGGATGAAGAGACTCTGATGGTTCTAGTTTGAGCTTATGTTTTTCCTTCCTGGCATTTCGTAAATTTTTTTTTTATTTCGTAAATTTTGATTGGAATATTTCGCGGAAGAAGTAAATCTCAAAGAAGGACAAGTTTTAAAAGAACTGTTAACTGGCAAATTAGAAGAAAAAACCTTGCACTCCTAATAAGAGTAAGAGGTGGGGCTATGAGTACTGGTGGATGCAGCTAACCAAGTGGTTAAACACCAGACTGGGGAAGGACAAAGAGGATGATTCAGAAATGAGGTTTCCATCATGGCTCATGTATAGACTTGGATATCCTCCCCCTCCTAGCGAAATAGACTTTTAAGCTTAGGATAGAAATATGTGTAAAACTTCAAAAACAGATTACTAAATCTTAAACTTTTGAAATAAGTCCTACTACCTAAAATACAGCCAGATTCCTCTCTCGCAAGAGACAGAGTGGAAAACACGACATTTCTAAAGTTTTAGATTAACAAGGGCCACAGTACCACAGGATGCCTTTGGAGCCAACCCAGCTGTGTTCTACAGCCAGCAAGTGCATCTGGTTTTCAAATAAAACTGGACTGAGTTAAAGGCTGAGGGGGAAGCCATACGAATCCTGACAGCAGGTGAACCTTAATGAAGCCAGCTAATTTGAGCTGATCTTTAAGATGCCCCAGCCTTGATTGGAGGGGCAGCCGAGGACCTGAAAGGCTGTTCTCCATTTGGGATTCTTTGAGTACATTTCTGTACAAACACTCAGGGAAACAAAATGTCATGTTTCCTGGAACTTAGGTTAACTTGAATGTTACCTTCAGAAAAGTTCCAGACTTGACCCACATCTATAAAACGGGTTGGGAAATGTTCACAAACCTTTTCAAACTGATTGATCCATAAGTAAATTGAGGAAGAAGTTTGTTGTGCTTTGTTTTTAGTTTAAAATGTCGCTCCAAGTCCATGACTTCTCTGTTGTTAATTCAATGAGCAAGGGTGAGAAGCTCACAGCACCTGAGAAGATTCCAGAGAAGAACTGAAGTAAAAGGTGGACAGAATTGTTCAAAAATTCTCCTCTTGAATAATTGAAACTCATGAAAAGGGAACAAAAGTCCAGAAAAGAAACCTCCAGAGTTCCCTATGTTAGAGAGGACAATGGAAGCTCCAGACTGCCCTCTACGCCTCACCAATTGTTTTCCTGAAGGATTTTTAGTTTCAGTCACTTACTCAGTATAGTCATATGAATCCAGCACAAAACACAGAATCCAGAAATATTATAGCATCTGCCAGTGGGAACAAAAGGAAAACAGACTTAGGGATTGATTCAACACATTTCACTCAGTACATCTTGTCCTTACCTAAAGAATAAACTCTAATGAAAATTATAAATTTACCAAAGAAGAGTGACAATATTTTCTATATTCTTTTTATGCCCAAAATGTGTTACCAAGAAAATACACTCTAACTTTCTCCAAAATAAATAAATAAATAAATAAAATTATGTACCGTGGACCGGTCTTGAACTTCCAATGTACCTGCTTCAGCCTCTGGAATGTGGGGATTATGGGATTATAGATGTGTGTCACCATGCCCACAACTTTCTCTCCCAACCCATTCGTCCTCTTCCCCTCCCCCCTCCTTGAAGTGTGTGGGGGGNNNNGGTTGGAGGCTAATCATGCTAAGTAGGCACTCTACCAGCTAGCTTTCTCCTCAGTCTCTATCCTTCTTTATGACTATGTTCAAAGATGTGAAGCCCCAGTCTTCATGAAAAATATTCCTGAGACTGAAGCTTCTTATCTGGAAAGACTACACCTCAAAAGAACAACCAAAAAAAAAAAGTTACACTACATAAAGAGCATAACTAACCTCAGGATCCCCGGAAAACAGCAAAGCCCATCCCTCCGCCCCCGGGGAGAGCCTGGGGGGGCGGGGGATGGCAAAGGCATTCTTTAGTTCATAGGTACATGTAAACAGTGTCTACAGAAATGCCTACTATTGCTTTCTCCTGGATATTCACAGCCTCCAAACCACTCCCTCTACAGAGACCGCTCCTACAAAAATCAGCTAACCCTGCCTCCTTGTTCAGCTGTATGCATGCAGTAGACACTGAGCTTCTGGGGTTCTGGTCTTTCTCCATCAGAGCCCAGCGCACCTGATTTCAGCTTCCTTCTGTGTCTGTGTGTCCATGTGTTTGCCTTTCCTTCATTCCCTCGCCTCCCCAATCAAGTCCATCCCTGACCATGTCAACAACAACAACAACAAACAACAACACACATATACACACACTGAGGGATCCAGAATCCCACACGATACAGTGTGCATCTTACCTTGAGTCAATAAGATATATCTCTACCTTAGTCTAACTGTAATATTTCAATACTAGAGACTTAAATATACTGGATGAAAACTCATTTGTGTTTTTGTCTTTTAAATGACTTACAATGTCCTCAGATTTCCTTCTTGTACTACCAAACAAGCAAATATGCAAATATACCAAATTATTTTTACATTATGTTAATTCCAGAAAATGGTTATTTTGTTCTAGAAAGATTTCTAGATATTTTCTTAGAATTGCTTCTAAACAAGTTTCCTAAGTAGAAGCTTATTAGAGAGGAAAAGTACGAGATATAACACTTTCATAAAAAAATATAGGGTAAATGATGTCGTTAAATTTGAAAACATGAATAATTGTAAATCCTTCTAGATAAAGCTTGCAGCAATGTTATCAAGAACTAGGAGAGCACGGTTTTAGCTACTCCTCCCAGCACCAGTGAGAACCTATGCTCAGTGGCAAATTACCTTTCCATTTTCTTCCATTAGCTCCACTTGGCATCCAGTTTTGCTTTTATCACACTTTCACTAGAGCTATTAACATGAAATATTTCTTTCATGAACAGCAAAAATCATTGTTTTACACATGAATATATGAAAAGGAAAGTCTTCAATCGTTTCCTCATGCTCTTTGCTTTCCCTGTAGATTTAGATAATCTTCAGTATCAGTTACTTTCTTGTGCATAGAACAAAATACTGGACAAAATCAACTTAAGGAAAGAAGGGTTTGCTTTTGCTCAAAGTTTGAGGGGACAGGATCCATCACGAGGGAAAGGCGTGGTGGCAGGCAAACGGAGCAGTCGATCACATGGCATCTGCAGTTGGGGAGCAAAGGCACATGAGTGCTGATACTCACCTGGATTTCTCCTTCCTTTTTATTCATCATCGCAGATCCCAACTCACGAGTAGACGACATCCACATTCAGGGAGGATCTTATCCACTCAGTACTCCCTGCTGAAAACAGACCCTTGCTGATATACCAAAGGTGCACCACCAGTGCTCTAGGTGTTTCTTAACCCAATCATATTCATGATGAAGAATTACCATCAAACTATCTGTAAAATAAGATTAGGAAATGAAATAGCAGCCACTACATCATCTCAATACGATTTTCCTATTCCGGGGCTCTCGGAAAATATATAACTTAACTGCCGGTGTCTTTGTTGGCTTTTGCCTCAGGTAACCCTACATTTGTTTTATAAAATATAAAAAAATGTATAGTCTCACCTCACAAACAAGGTCTTCAAGATCTGCAGCAAGGCCTTTCCCACCAAAGTCCAATCCCCCCACAGCTCTCACTATTGCTCTGGCTCCATTCAAAACTGATCATCAACCACAAGTGAATCTGAACACTCTTCCAAGCTTCAGAATCCAAACTGGCCAGTGAAGGCCGGGCTCCTCTTAAGTAAGTGTTCCAAGACATAGCAACCAGCCCATTCTTTTGGAGATGATGCCCTTCATGATCTGTTTCACCTGACCATTCAACCTATCACTGATGCAGCTCTGCATCTCTTTAGAATCCACCTTCTCCTCTGACATATCTTCTCTTCTCAGGCAAGTACATGTCACTTCCCTCTCTCCAGGACCAATTAGCATTCAGCACAATGGTAAATGACCATGGTCCTTGCTATGTTAAGACAGCCCTAAGGCAATTTCTTTTCTATATAAAAATAATAAAAACTGCTCTCAATCATTTTTACTTGTGGAGGTTAAAAGTTATTGGCTACATTTGAAATGCCAGAAGCTCTGATATGTTTCCATAAAAATGCTATACCTTGTTGTTATGGATAATTCTCACTGGCAGCTTGACTGGATTTTGAATCACCTAGGAGACACACCTCTGAGTGTTTAAAGAGGTTGAATTGTGGATGAGAGACCCACCCTATTGTGGGCGGCAGTGTCCCATTGGTTAACCACCTGAACTGAATAAAAGGGAGAAAAGGAGGCCTGCTTAGTAGCAGCATTGTATAAGTCCTGTAAACATGAGAGGAGTCCTAGCTACAGGCCCCTCCTGCTGCAAACACCCCGGGGCCTCTCCCCTGTAACAAATGTACATCTTTTTTAAATGCATATATTTATTTTGCAAGGGAAGCTAGGTGAAAGCCAAGGGTCTAGCTCAGGTCATAAGGCCTGGAAGCAGGTGTCTTCCTGCACTGAGCCATCTCCCTGGCCAGACTGTACCTAAAAAAGGATAAAGCAAAACCAGTATTCCCATTCCAAGAGTTACTTTTTGTCAGGTATTTGGAAGCAACAGTGAAAAACAGTAATCACTACCTTGCAACTTGCATAACAGACACAATTAGCTCTGTCACATGGTTAAATTTAGCATAATAATACAGTTAGTTTCTACACAAACCACCAACTTTCACAAAGCCTCAATAGGTAAAGTGAACAGGGAACTATCACCTCTGTGTTTGTTATACTTTTGAGAATACTAATCTTCCAAAGTCCTCTGAGGATGCAAATGGTTTCTGACTTACCAATTTGGCCCAGAGATGAGAGACACCTTAGCTATTTCAGTGTCTTCTCCTTGGCCATTGATAACACAATGGCCCTTATACCATAAACCAAGAGATAGAACTTTCTCAAAAATTCTGATCAGTACTCTTTTTTCAATGTACACTATTACTCTGGGAGACAAATGGCACCCTTGTCTTTGGAACCCTTTGAAACCTCAATTTAATGGAATTTCACTCTGGTTTCCAATCACAACCTCTGTGCATGACATTAGAACCGCGAGGAGGACATGGACCCAAGCTACCATTTCAAATCCATAACCCAAGTAGCACAGGTATGTGATTCCCTACACTGTTAGCCTTAAGCCTGGTTCTAGAACCTGTATGATTCTGCCCAGTCTTTCCTGTCCAGAGTGGAGCACACTGCTAGTGTGCATGCCTTAAAATCCAAAAGTATCCAAGAGGAAGGTGGCTATACCAATGTGTTCAGAGTTTTGACTGGCACATTGAGGTATATGCACAGAAGTTTTGAGGCCCCCATGTGTAAAAGGAGGGTAGCTCCAGGCCAGGATGTCCATTTGTATATTTACAAGTATTGTAAAGTAAGGGGTAGACCTATCCATGGAATTGTTGGAGAAAACAAAAGAAGAAATGTGTCGCAGACCCTTGTGTTGAAACTGCAATGAGCTTGCTGGTTTTTGTTTGGGGTTTCAATTTTGTGTTTTTCTAAAAGACATAGACTTCCTTCAGGTAACTTAATCTTGGTCTCAGAATTTGTTTAATCTAGAGATTAAATGGAAGATCATAATTTCCCATTATAATAGCTGTTATAAGTTTCTCCTTATGGCTCTTGCTTTTTGGGTTTTCTTTGTCCAGGTTTACAAAAGATACCCTGACAGGCTATCAATATGCACTGCTCATACAAAACACATGATATATATTAGCTTTTACACTTTGGGATCCCTGCATTTCTCTTCATGTTATTAATTATATACAGCTTTCTTCCATCAGTGAAATGTTGGCACCTGGCCTAAATGGAGTGCAGACTCTAGGAACTGATACTAATACGATAATACCAGTACTAGTTTGCTGACAGTATCTTTCAGTGCTGAACCTGGAGTAACAGAATACGCACTTCTCAACCCTTCTTTTACAGATATTGTTTTGGACCCAAGAAAGCAAGCAAGGTGTCTTTCCTGAAAGGAGAGGGTTTGTAGGTTATGCTGGATGGTTTTCTGTTAAGCTGACACAAGCTAAAGTCACCTGGGGATGGAGAACCTTAATTTAGAAAATGCCTCCATAAGATATAGCTGTATGCAATCATGTAAAGCATTTTCTTAGTTATTGATGTGGGAGGGTCCAGTCCATTGTGGGTGGGGTCATTATGAACTGGTGGTCCTGAGTTCCATAAGAAAGCAGGCTGAGCAATCATAGGAGCAAGCCAGTAAAAAGCATTCCTCCATGGCCTCTGAATTAGCTTCTGCCTCGAGTCTTGCCCTGCTTGAGTTCTTGTCCTGAGTTCAAGTTCCTTTGAGGATGAACAGTGATGTGGAAGTGTAAACCAAATAAGCCCTTTCTTCCCCCAAGTAGCTTTGGCCATGGTGTTTTAGCATGGATTTTAGAGTGTATTCAAAAATTTTCTGTCTTATGCACTAGAACTGGCCAGGGCCAGTAATGGCATCCAGAGATAGCCCTTAGCTCAGATGAAGAGCTGCATGGGCCCTGGCCTTGTTTTTGACTTTGGATATTCTCTAGTTCCAGAGCTTTCATGTAGCTCCAACAGGTGCCCATAGGAACTCCAAGAGCTGCACCTGTGGGAATGCCCTGGACTCCCGTGGGTAGGTCTCCCAGGGGAGTGGCTAGGCAGTCAATTCAGTCCCACTGATAAGCCCAAATTTTCACCAGCATTTAGCAGTTTGCTAAAATGATATTGTTGATATACTTATTGGGAATTATTCTCATTCATCAGACACAGAACGGAGTTCAGAGTTCTGAGACACTAATGGTTATCCTTGGACTTAAGAACCATGTGTGAGCCCATTGCCCCTTTCACATACTGTATTTAAATTCAACAATAGTAATGTATACATACATCAATAGTTTCTTTTTGCTGAAGGATATTGATTGGCCCATTGTATAAATAGAATAATTTGGTCATCTATGATGTGCATCTGAATGGTTTCTAATTATTAGCTATAAACAGAAAATTCATTCCTGTGGAATAAATAATAGTAAGAGCAAAGCTTTTGAATACTTTACCCTTCTAAGGACCTGCAAAACTTTTCCAAGATTGATGTAAATTTTGCCTTCCAGCCAATATTCTATAAGTTCCAGTAGCTCAATATCCTTGCCAATAATCATTATTACTGGAATCCAAATTTAACCCTTTTATATGATAACAGAACTTGGCTTAGAGTACCATATTAGTAGTTACTATGTTGGTATAATTTTGATACATGTGATTTCCAGTTGAATCCAATTATTTCATTTGTTTGCTGAATTGAGGTCAAGCATCTTTCCATGTTTTGTAAAGTGTCTTAAGTTTTGAATCCATTTTTATTGTTAGTGTGCATATTATGACTACAGTTATGACTAGATTTATATGTTATAAATACTGCCTCCCATCCTGTGGTCAGCTTTTCTTCACACATCAAAATCTAAGTTAAAAATTGGGGGGTTGTGACTTTTATATATGTGATTTTAGGTCACGGAAATAGAAAACTGATCCTGAGAGGGGAAGAAATCGTAAGGAATACGGGAACTAGAAAGTGTAGCAGGGGCTGGAGGATAGTCCAGTCAGTAGCGTTCCTGGCCAGGAAGGAGGAGGCCCTCAATTTGATCCATGCGCTGGTCTAAGGAAGATAATCCCCCGTGTTCTTGGGTATCTAGGGGCTTGGTCCCCAGTTGGTAACACTGTTGGGTAGGCTTAGGAGGTGGCACTGCTGGAGGAAGTATGTCAACAAGGACAGACTTTGAGGCCATTTTTACAATGCAATGTTTAGTCATCTTCATAAAAATGTTTTATGAGCTAAAATTAACAAATGCAGAGTGTCTGCAAATGTCATGTTTATTAATGCTCTAATCCTGAAATTGAGGAGCAAGGTTTGAGTGATGAGTAAAGGCTATAGACGAAGCACACACAAGCTCCCCGATGTGGTTTCTGACAAGGCACCTGTGGATGAGACAACCCTTCTACTGCACAGGAGTCGATCACTGCCCATCACGTGTATTTTGTCTCAAGCCCCGCATGGCTTTGCCATGTCTTAGCAGGAGTCTGATCTCCTTTAGCTCCTTTACCTTCCTAGATGTTCTTCAGTCCTCCATGCTCAGCATACGGCTTCAGCTCATGTCAGTGACAAAGCAGACATCGTGCCTGGATGTGCTGCCTTCCCAGCCCTCCAGTGAGTTCTTCCTCCCCATCTTGTTTCATTTTTATAACATAACAAATAGCTAAAACAAACTACTGCCCTTGAACTCTATTCCATTTTCTCAAATGCTTTAAAATCCACTGCCTTACCTACTAAAACCACTTTTTGGAAGAATTTGGGAAGCAAGACAATCTGATGTTAGTGCAGATAATTAAATGAGCCAACATTTGATATAGACAATATGCAGCTGAAGTCTAAACACTATATCTATTGCATTAATTAGCCTTTTGTGTTTTATGGTGGTGCCCTTCACTTCTCTGAGATGAGTTCCACATTCACTTGGCTTTCCTTGGATATTGACTTTTGCTTTTTCTGTGAACTCAAGGAAGATGAGAACAATGAGATCTCTGCTTAATTTGCTTAGGTCAGGGTAACACTAAAACTGCATTCAATTTCTAGTTGTTATTTACAACAATAACTAGGCTTACTTAGGTTAGAAATGCAGGTGCTAGTTTGTATATTCATAATCTATACCCAATTAAAGGAAGAGAAGTAGCTATGTCAAAAACCGAAATTACCCTGAGAGCAATGCACAAAACCTACTAAATACTCCATGTTCATTATGGATGTGATCTAAGTGCCCAGCTGCAAAAGATCTACTTTAATAACCAAGATCAATGACTCTTCAGACTGCCACTCAGTTTAGCCATAATCTGTGTATTTAAATGGACTCAGTGACTTAGAAGAAAAGCATGCCATAACTGTAGGTCTTCAAAACTGCACTGCTTATTTTCCTCTAATTACCTAATTATCTAATAGTTTTTGTTTTCTTTCTTTTTCAGTGCTGGGAAATGTTGACAAGTGCTCCACCCCGACCAACATCCCTAGTCCAGATGTTTTCATTTTTAAGTGAAAATATGTGATTTTAAAATATTTTAATTAGCTCTTTGTGTTCCAGAAAACATTTATTTTCAAATTGTTTTATTGATCTTACAGACAGAATAATATCTTGATTTTTCCCATGACAGTCAACAACACCATCTACAACTTTGACATCAACAGCAATAATTATTAAAACTTGAGCAAGCAGTTCACAAGTTTTGAGAATTGAAAGGCATATAATGACAGTAACAATAAAACAGTATGCATGTGTGTTAAGACAGAAAGAGATGACTTTTTAGTGCCTCTGACACTTTCTAAGTGTGGCATTCACATGAGAAGCACATTAGCCAGTTACCAAAGACCCTGAAAAGGAGGATGCATTAAAGGGTGTCTCTGGCTAACAGTGGCTGTGCACCTCCTTAGTTTGACATCATACAGTGCTGTCATCACTCACAAAGCATAAGAAATCAATACTACATTTGCCTCAAGCTTTTTCACAGATGAATAATCTTGATGAAGATGCCCTCACTTCAGAAACTAAGGTCATTAATGTTTATTTTCTCTTGAAACCTAAGACACACAGAGCCTAATGGAACACAATCTTAGACTGCTGGGTAAACAGTGACATCTAGTGGCCATGCTGCTATCGCTAGACAAGTGTTTTTAAAGCAATTAAGTCAGGGTACTTCACCCTTAACATTGGTACCCAACTGCCTCCAGATAGATTGTAAAAGAAAATTATAAAGGTTTCCCAGTGATTTCCTGACTCCATAATGACATGCTCTAAAAAAAAGCCAGTCTTTAACAATCTATTTACAGGCAAATTCCCTCTGCAGATTTGTTTTTGTTTTTTACAATATTTCCATTGTTCCTTCTTTGTGCCTCACTTTTTATTTGTGCAGAATGACATGAGAAATTCTGAATTACTGGTCAATGAATTCTACGGCTCTTTTACAAACACAATGACATCAATGTCCTACAATAAGCAAGTTCCAAACAAACAACATGGGCAAATTGAACCAGCAGAAAAACGTGCTGCAAGCACATTAATTATCACTTATTTGAATTCACACTGGAGGGTTATAGGTGCTTTCAGAAACAGGGCACAACCAATTCACGAGGATTTTCTATTTTTCTAGTACATCTAGATTACAAAATGAATTATAGAATCCGAATGGAATTACACAATTGTTTTTACCACCAGAAAGTCACTGTTTAATAGACATGACATTTTTCTATTAGTGAAAAAGTCAGTACATTCTTTGGCCATATGCATAGCCTACCTGAGGCCATCAAAACAGGCTTTCATCACTCACTGGAATCTGAGTTCACCGTCTCTGGACAAGCCTCCTGTCAGACTTCTAAAGCTGCTTCTAAGGCCTGGACAGTCAGCTCCACACAAACTGCCTCCTTGTTTCAATAGGAGGCTTTTCCTGAGCACTAATCATTCCTTATAGTAGCATGGCTGCTCCTAGGTCGTACTAGAACTGCTTCTTCCAAACGGAATGGGATACGCCCCAAACACCTGAACATATGAGGGGTATGGATGGGCATCACTAGCTATGCACTTCATCTCCCTCAGATCAACTGTCAACAGCTAATGCTAGACTTTCCTCTTTTTCTTTAAGGCTTTGTTAATAAGCATTAAAAAAAACACAAAGCCTGGCCAAAAATTTGTGTATCCCAAATAAAAATGGGCATATTTGGCTCTCATTAAATTATTCACTACTGGTGATAAGCCATGACTTTTACCTGAGACATTCATCTACATATTACTTACATATATAAAGAGGGCTTTAGAGGTCGAGGCTCCCAGGAATGAACATAGGGGTCCACAGGACTGTACCTCACAAGGTCATGGGAACCATGAGGACCACCTTCCTATCCCTTTAGATATTCAAATATGTTCTAGACATGTATGTTTCAATGGGCATCCTATTGTCAAGTGCATAATTACTTAATCTTACCAAATCAAGATGTGTGGCTCATAATTAAGGTCAAACGAGGTGTTTTGTATGTAATATGTGGGGTTCTCCCCAGTATACTATCCCCAATAACTTCCCAGACCTCTCTTCCTAAAAGTCTTCAGTTAAGGAGTGGGCACAGCCACAAGAAGTTATACATGAAGTTTACCAAGGAGACAGGCAGTCATGAGCAGCAATGGAGGCCAGTGGAAATCACAGTCTACTGCTCCATCTTAGATGTAATTCATTCTCTCATTTTCTTTCTTCCCTTTCCCATTTTCTCCCTAATTTATGCTTGAAGTTGGTAGTGGAAGGTTAAACAGTACTATGTTGGGGTCTGAACCCTGTCTAGTGTAACAAAGGCAACTTTTGAGTTCCAGGGGAGGACCTTTGTAACTGCTCAACTCTCAGAACAGTGGCCAATCTCAGGTGAAGCACTATGAACATCAGTGGTTATTATTGTCTGCTCTTAATTACAACCATTCAAAAAATAGCTGAGAGCATGAACTGACAATTTCCATTAAAGGTCTGCTCCCTACCTGTCAGTGTTTACATATTTTGACCTTTCACGCACTTGCTTTATGGATAGATTAGTAATAGATCACCTCATAAAAGAAAAAAGGAAGGAAGGAAGACTTTACCACACCATGAGCTCCTTTCCCCACAGGAACTCACTGCAGAGTAATGTAAAGTATGCTTTCTACTGGTTGCCCAGGACAAGTCTTCCCTGGGTCTGGAAGAGTGGATGAATGTCTAGTGGAATGGTTGGGTGAGTTGCTCCCCCAGAGCCCAACAAACCTAGAAATAATTTGGTCTGGGTCTAAGAGCTAATATCATGCCGCCAAGTCTCCTTCTGAAAAGCATAAATGCAAAATATCCCATTCCTGCAAGCAAACCAACCACAAGGGTGGTGCCAAGAACTTTTGGGGCCCTTTTCTTGGCCACCCGGAATGCTGTTGGCAGCACGGCAGAGATTAATATATTGTTGACATGTCCTAAAACCTTGTTAAATGTTTTTCTTTTCAAGACACGCTCATAATAGGTTTCCAAGTTCGGTCTCTTTCCATTTCCCCAGTTTCTCCTTGCAAATCCCAGGAACTTCAGTCGATGCAATGTGACAGCCAACGAGACATCTGCCAGGGTAAAGGATTCTCCACAGAGCCAAGGCTGGTGACCCTCTTCTAATCAGAGAAAGGGAATTAAGGATTAGGGACAAGCTCTACACCCACAGACCCCAGCTCCCAGTTGCAGTTTTAGCCCTAAGGGAAAAGATGACCATATGTGGTCTTGACCATCACAGTCATGCAAATTTATCCCAAACTAACAGAACCTTGTTTGACATCTGTCAGTCACAAAAATCCCTCAGTAAATTTGGACTACTCAAGCTTGAGGACTTTCTTTCACTTTATAAAAAGCTCAGATGGTAAGTGCCTGCAATCTAGAGGAATTGACAGACTGCTATTTCCCTCTGGCTTAGGAAATCAACCAGAGTGCTTTAGAACGATTCATAAAGTTATATTTAAAACCTCACTAAGAGGCCACTACTCCTGTCTACAATACACCTTCCATGCCAAAAACTGCATCCACCGGATCAAAAATGCTTAAGAATGCTACATTTTACTGAGCAAGCTTTCTTTCTTGTTATTAACCCTTATACAACACAGTATAAAGCTATTTGCATGCCCTTCACATTATATTACATATTAAAAGTAATCAAGAATAACTTCAAGTATATAGGACATGCAAATACCAAGTCATTTTATATAAAGGACATGACCATCCATGGACTATATCCTCAGTGGCTCCTGAAACCAACCAAGCTTCGCAGAGACAGAAGGATAGACACATTTCCTTGAAGTAGAAAAGAGTCGTTCTTTCTTTTTACGTATTTTTTTTTTGTTTCTTGTTTGGTTTTTCGTTTTGTTGTTTTGTTTTGTTTTGCTTTGTTTGAGACAAGGGATTACTCTCTAACCCTTGAAGGCCTTAAACTGCTAGCAATGCCTCTGCCTCAGCCTCATAAATCCTGGGATGACAGGAGAGGAGCCATCAAACCCAGCTGTGTCCCTGTTGTGGAAGAAGTTTCAGGTAACAGCGTCTCCAACAGTCCAGGTAAGATGCACAATTGGCCCCCGTATAAGCATGGAAAATGGCTGACTGCTGAAGCTCACAGACGCAATCTATCGATGATCAGTAGCCCATTAGATACTCACTTGCTCACTCCTACTTCACTCTTCAGATTCAAGCTATCTCCCTAACGGAAGCAAAACCCAGAGTGGGCCATCAAGCAATTCCTCAGGTTATCCAAACAGACTACTATAATTGCTGATTGTGGAGCTGGGTAAGTAGGCACCCTCCAAACATCCTTCAAAAGGTGCAGAAACCATTCCAGAGTCATAGTTCTCATTGATACAGACTGGATTATAATTAGACAATAGAGTTCTGAGGGAAATAACATATTTAAACCTGCCTGTGAGAAGCAACAACCACAGGAACAGATTACAGAACACATTTACTGCGGTTTAAGAATGTTCCTACAAATGCCTCTAATGTTTCAGTAAAAACAAAGCCAACAGAACCTACCCGGAGTTTCTTCATTTCTCCTTTGTAACTCAGTTTCCACCTGGTCCAAGACCTTCTCCAACTCATCAAGAATTTTCTTCAAGTACTTGACATTGTCATGATCAAGCAGCTTCGACTAATTAACAAACCAAAAAGAAACTATTTATGCCTACTAGTAACAGCAACAAAACCATATAGCACAAAGTAGATTTGTGTATATTTATATATATACACTTTTAGGATTAAAACCTATCATTTTAGACAGTGGGGAGATATAGGATAACTTTGTAGAGCCAGAGCAAAATGAGGAACTGCTCCAGCTGTGAGATCATCTCAGGAGCAGACCTAGCTCGGACTGGCAACTCCAGCTAATCAGTAAGGACAAACAATGTGAGAAACATGAAGATTCTCCTCTAACACTCAACTAGAGAATAGAAGTTGGTAAATCTTAGGGGACTAATGAGATAGTCAAGAAAAGAGCAGGAGGTAGCTCAGCCTATAAACCGCTTGTCTTGAAAGTGTGATGACCAGAGTTCGAGTTCCAGAATCTATTGTTCAAAAGCTAGGAGTGTTGGCACACATTTTTAACCCCATCTTGGGGAGGCAGAGACAGACACATCCCTGGACCTTACTGTCCAGCTTGCCTAGCCTGATCAGTGAGTCCCAAGTCAGTAGAAGATCTTGTCTCGAAAATAATGGGGAGAGGGTCCTAATGCTCCCCTCCAGCCTCTACATGCAAAAACGCATGCACACACATGCACATGTGTGTATATATATATATATATATACACACACACACACATACACACACACATATACACCAAAAGGGTAAAGGAAGAGCATAAGAGAAGTCTAAATGTGATTTTGTAAGGTAAGAAAAGTAACTATGGAAGCATGTACTCTGAGCCTACTCAGCTAGGAGAGGATAAAGGAAGGAAGTTGAGGGAGAGTTAGAAGTATCATTTGCTACATATGTGATAACATGTGTTGTCTGGGCATGTGCAAAGAACCAATAAAATGTGAAGGGCTACTGCTGATGCTCCTTATGATAGACAGCCCAAGTCAGCTAACATACGGAGGCCTTAAAGCGGCTAACTACCTGTTATGAGAGATTCCTATATTATGTTAACTGGAACTTACACTAATTCGTCACCTTCCATGGCAACCAGCATGCTCAGCATCTGCTAGTCAGATAACTATCACCAGGTCTGAATATCAAATATATAATAAAAAATTTCTTCCTTTCCTTCCTTGGAAGTTTGTTTTTGTTTGGAAGTATCAGAGACAGTATCTCACTTTGTAGCCCAGGCTGGCTTGGAACTCATTGATCCTCACGGCTCATGTGCTGCTACATAGATTCAGAAGTCTTTCTAAAGCAGAGCACAGGCCAAAGGTATCACATGCACCAATGATCTACAATAGTAAACAGAGAGTCTAGAAACAACACGCTTCTTTCCCAGAGAGAATACACTGGTGTGCAGTATAGCCAGCCTAGTCACTTACCTTAAGTCGCTTCTGCTTGGCAATGTATGCCTCTTGTAAGTCAGGGTTTTCTTCAGCAAGTTTCTTCAGTTCAGACTCTGTGTTACCAATCTGGCCTGATAATAAAAACATGTTTGAAATGAAAAAAGCCTTTCCCCCTCCTGTCACAGACATGGGGAGGAATGGGGACACACCTTGATGAGGGTATGAGCTTTATGACTGGTGGCCCACTGCTATCTTGGACATACTTTGTGTGCCTCTGTTTCCCCATTTAAAACGTAGCTAGAAGATACCTAGCACACAGTCTGAGGACTGCCTGAGCATCTTCTGTGGGCAGCCACAGCAAGGCTGGACACTTCTGTGAATGATGCCACTGGACTGCCTTACCTTTCCAGTTCTTCCAGTTTCTCTGATGAAAGGAAGGGGAAACCTTGTTTTGAAAATAATGTTAACTAAAGTGAGAAGGTTGCAGTCAGAGGTTGTATTTCAAATCACATTATAAATACTTAGGAAGAGAAACGATACAAGGCAAGAGAGGAGAGGGGAGATGGCAGGTGAGAAAAGAATGGAGGGAATAGGGGAGAGGAGAAGAGACAAAATAAGACAAAGGAAAGAAAAGATGGGAGAAGAAAATGTACTAAAAAGGAAGGAGAAAAAGGTAATAAAACAACAATGTGACATCACGTAAGAGAAAACCATGGATTCTGGGTTTAGAAGATCCGGGATTGAGTGTCTCCAAATCTCCTGAGTATGACCAGTGCAACATATGTCCTATCTAACCATAGCCAACTATACTGCAGAACACACTTTCTTCTGCTCCACATCTAACACACTGACCCCATAGATCCTCCTGACAGGAAGTAGGAAGGATTTCTCAAATCTCAAAAAATCTCCAGTAACTGAGCACAGAGGTGGTGGCTAGATGGCTTCTAATCCAGCTTTCTACCATCATGAGACAATTAAGGACCAGAAATGTGAGCCCAGTTGCCCATACACCCAAGAAGGTGCCAGCTATTCTGACTACCAGTCATTCTATTTGAGAACATGTTGAGAACATTTTCTACCTTTCTATCGGTCACTTTCTATCGGTCACTTTATCCAAACACTGACAAATTAGGCCTAATATACACTATATCTAGTGAAGTGGCTGAGGAGCAGATTAGTCTGGCAGGTTAGTGAATTGATGCATACCCCTGTACATCTTTGAAACAAACTCAACCATCCAATTTCCCAATCTTCTCTCAGTGACTAGAAGATATGTCAAGCCTCAAAATGATAAGAAACTTCAGGCAGAATCAACCCCCAGTTTATAAGATTTTTTACATACTGCGAATCCTTGTGGTTGCATAAGCTGGGATCATGGAATCCACAGTGAGTTCAGGATGTAAAATGCAGCCATGTGTGTAAGCATCCATTGGCAAGGAGTCAAGAAGTTCTCGGTAATGCTGCACCCGTGGGTAATACATGCTTCCTTTATCAGGCATTAACCTGGGTGTTCTTTCTAAAATACGCATCAAAAATATAAATACAAACATTGGAGGAAACACTACAAATAAGACACTACATCCAAAAGCAAAAGTCCTAATGCCTCATCATTAGTATCTCACTGTGGCTGCACATTCTCAAAATGAGGTCTTTCCAGCCCAGACAGTCAACATCTGAAATAATAGCCTCGAGCACCAGGTCAGATTCCAAACCATGACCGGCTAGCATCCTCTCATGTCTCCACCTTGTAAGTTCCTGATGAACCCTTAAGTGCATCACTTCTTCATGAAGCATGCCCTGACCTCTGACACCCAAACATGGAATGTACTCTGGCATATCCCCTCCCACTTTTTATATAATTTATCCTTTCACTTTATGGATATCTTCAGGACAAGGAACTATGGTATATGTCTTTAAACTGTACAAGTTTCAGACTTCAGTAAAGTGTAAGTGAATTCTGTTTATTGCAAGAAGGTAACCAAAGACCACTCTTTCCTATAAGTTAGTGTCAACTAACACCCAAAGTGGCCACTGATACTAAATGGCTATGAAATAACAATCTATATAAAGTAGGAAAGGCTTTCGCTCAAAAACCCCAGTTTCACTTTCCCTAGATTGTTAGCAATTTACTTCTGGCAATTGTATTCTACCTAATCTTCACTTGCTGGTGAAAATCTACATTGTAAACCTCTTATGATCTGGGATCACATATCATTCTCTGACAAACCCCTAAAGCCTAAAACATACTTGGCACATTGTCCGTACATGATTAATTATAGTAAGCTGTCACACCCCAAGTTCCTAATTACTCTAAACAGTTGTACTGGGGAAATTCTGTGGTAGGTATTACAGACACAAGGATATGGATACTGGAAAGTTAGCCCAGGATCCCACAGCTATTAAAAGCAGAAGAAAAACAATGTCACCTGACCACTAATACAATGCTCATATCTTATTACATCATCATATCTTCTAAGAAGTTGTATTTCAAAGAGTATCCACAAAGAAAAAAAACTGAAGAATAAAACACAAAAATCAGGACTAAATCCCTTCAGAATTATTTCTTAATCTGGCTTTCAAACAGTTCTGAAAAATTCCAACTAGCTTATTACCACTATTGCAAGGGAGAGCCTGGATAGTCTTTATCCACTCATTTCTTAGCTCAGGTTCCAGATGGCAATTTCTGACTCTAAGAAAAAAGCATATAGGCAAATGCTTGATGTACAGATAGACAGTACAATGTTAAAGGCTGCCTTCGAATAATGGCAAAGCATGAATCACATTCCCCACCACAGACGCAGACAACCACGCACTTCATTATAGACCCCGTGTGAAGACAAGACAGGGAATCTGCCTATACCACATCCAGCTTCTCCACATTAGATGCCTTAATTAGCCCCTTACGCAGACTTCTCAGAATCTCAGCAATATTACCAGTTCTCCAACAAATCCACTTCTATGAGGGCAATCAACCAGAAGCTTTGAAATGCTGAGGTACTCTCACCCTTGCATGTGCCACTGCCCTTGTCTCAAAATAATAATGTCCTCGGGTGCATAAAATATAAGATGAATAAAATAATACTAATTTGTAAAACACTAACATATATACTTCTTTACATTATCATTAAGCATCAGCTCTGATAACTTTCATAATTTAAAAGTATCAATATATCTATAATAATTTAATATGCTAGGAACATATCTGTGATTTCTATTGGTGACAAAGTCACTGAATTCCTGCCTGTTTTGGATTATCTGCATTGATAATGAAAGAATGATAGACTCCTCCAGCCAGACATGAAGGAACCAGCATAGGTCCAAACTAGACTCTCTGAATGTGGGTGACAGTTGTACGACTGGGGCAGACTGCGGTGCCTCTGGAAGTCATATACTATGTGCCACATAAACAACAGACCTATGTTTTTCACAAATCTGGAGGGAGGCTGACAAAGATCAAGTTGTCAGTGAGTCTAGAATCTGAAGAGAGACTACTTCCTGGTTCATAGATGGAGATGCCACACTGAGTCATTTCCACAAGGTGGAAAAAGCTGGTACTGGCTTTTTGGGAACCTATTCTCTTTGGATGAATACCTTGCTCAGCCTAGATATAGTAGGGAGGGCCTTGGAGCTTCCCCAAAGCATTGTGCCTTACCCTCTCTGAGAAGTGTATGGGGGATGGGGTGGGGGTAATTGGTATGTAAAATGAAAAAAGATAGTTGGTTTTCTTTTTTAAAAAAGTAAAATAAAATAAATTTAATAAAATAAATTATTTTTAATGAACACAAAAAAGAGAAGTAAGCAAAGTTAACGACATTTTTATACCCATCTAAGATCTCAATTCCCCTTCTACTCATGGATCCAAAGGCTTAGTTCTTAACGTGTGAATTGATGATCTATAGGCTGCCCAAAGACACTTTAGTGGATTCATTAATTCCAGACTTTCTACAACAACATCATGTTGTTAATGGCTTTTCACTCTTGTTACCTCTGCAGTAGCAACAAAGCTTTCCAGAGGCCACACAAACACATGGCCTCTTTCGTTGAGTTAGTGGAACGGTGATAATCCTGACACTAGAGTGTTCTAGGACTTTAAACTTCCCTGGTTCATCTTTAAATAGTAAATATTGACCCACATAAACCAAAGCTCTAGCTTTTTGGAGCCCATTCCCTATGGTGGATGCCTTGCTTGGCCTTGATGCAGGGGAGAGGAGTTTGGTCCTGCCTCAACTTAAAGGCTTTGTTGACTCCCCATGAGAAGCCTTGCCCTTTCTGAGGTTGGGGGGAGATGGGGGGAGCAAGATGAGGGTAGGGAGGGGGAACTGTATGTTGGTATGTAAAATGAATAAAAAATTTTAAAAATCTTTTTAAAAACTGCTCAAAAAATAGAGACAAAAGGACCCAAAAGCCTGAAGCAGCACTCACTGCCTTAGCAGTCCAGGAACCTCGGGTTATAACCACAAACAGTGCATTTTTGAATGCTTCCCCAATGACCAGAGTGGGATCCTGGCTCCCGGGTCAAGTTAGTTTTTAGTGCCAGGCCCTGGAGCTTTCTCCAAAAGAACATAGCACTTCCTTCCCAGAAAGGTGAACGAGAGGAAGAATAGTAACATGGAATTTTTCTGGGTATGATCCATCTGGCTCAAGCTGACTTCAAAAGGAGAACAAATGCTTGCTGCATGAGCATTCTTTTATTCTATCCAGTGCCCCACTGATACCGCTATCTGCTGGAGCACTTTGTCAGGCACAAAAGAAGATACCCGCTGCACCCGTATCCTCTTCCCAGCTCCCTTTCTTTCCCTAAGTACTTCACAGGTGCCCTGGCCAGTGTCACATAGGTCACCTCCAAGGCATACAGCATTCACTGCCTCTGGAAACTTTTTCAAAAGACAATCAAGTCCAGCATTCCCAGCACTTAGAAGGCTAATCCAGGAGGATCGTGAGTTCTAGGCCAGTGTGGGCTACATAGTGAGAAACACAAGGAAATTGCTTTTCTCTTGAATTATGTAAGTCCTCCCTTTCAGTTTCACCTTACTTTACTTTCTAACTATCCCATA
Source organism: Bramus lutescens (assembly GCA_001685075.1). NCBI lineage: Eukaryota > Metazoa > Chordata > Mammalia > Rodentia > Cricetidae > Bramus > Bramus lutescens. The sequence goes on from LOEQ01001300.1 coordinate 79,480, forward strand.
GAGCATCATGATAAGGATGACCAAGAAAAAAATGTTTTTTCTTGGTGTTATGCCTCCATCAAGAGTGTGAATAATATAAAGCACATAGGTCAGAAAAGGCAGCCAGGGGAGTTTTTAAAAGCAGGTGAGGTGCAAGCATTGGAAATACGGTTGCAATAAGGAAAGTCAAGTTTAGTGACTTGACAAGCAGTGAGTAGGAACTGGATGTATGACTCTGTAAGAATTTAGACTAGTCATTTACCAGGCCCTGGATCAAATCCCAAGTACCTGAAACACTCAGACATAAAATAAATAAGTCTATAAAGTGTTTTAAATAGAATAAAATGATGACTTCAAGTTGATATTCTTTTAATGTTGCACTTTAATTTCAAAGCAAATCCTACTTTTTGAGGTGTTTGTTTATTTGTTTGTTTGTTTGAGGCAGGGTTTCTCTGTAGCTTTTTGGAGTCTGTCCTGAAACTTGCTTTGCAGACCAAGCTGGCCTCAAACTCACAAAGATCCATCTGTCTCTGCCTTTCAAGTGCTGGGATTAAGGTGTGTGTCAGCATCACCTGGCCCAAATCCTACTTTTTAACAATATTTTAAATAATAGACATAAGACACCAGACATGACTTTCAAATAACTGTTATATATCAAATTATAAAACACCATACAACATCCAGGATTCTGGGTTAACCAGTGAGACAATTAGCAATAATAAATATCATATATTCTAGTATTTTCTACTTATTTAATGACATTTTTGGTTTTTTGTTTATTCATTTGGTTTTTACCTAGTAGAAAAATTAAATTTTACTGAAATATTTAGGTTATTACAAGAAATAGTTCAATTTAAACATTAGTATGTTCATTCATCTTGTCCTATCCCCCATTCCTGTACTTGTTCACTGTTATATCTCACCTAGCTTAATTAATAGGTTCCTGTAATATAATTTTCCTCATTATATACCTGATTGAAAATGCACCATGTACATAAAACATTCTATGAAATTAAATAGTAACAGTATACGAATATGCTAAGGACAGATTCTTGTTAAACTGATAGATAGAAAATATGTTTAGAGACTAACAAGCTTCTAAAGACTTGAGGTCTTTGAACTATCTTGCACCTAATTATTAGAGCTTGAACATAATTAATGCCTGCTAAATGGTCCTGCGAGAATGGATGCAGAGAGCACTCTCAGCCAGTCCTAAGATGAGCAATTATAACAGAGAAATTCCTCCTTAACCAAAGTCTTGCCCTTGGGAATATCACTCATATCTCCAGGAACTTGCTTTCAAAAGTAATAGTAGAAATAATAGTCAAATCTAACTATTATCCAACTTAGATTAAGACTTTGAAAAGTTCCCTGACTCAAATTATCCTGTACAACTGCTAATTATTTAATAGACGTCACAAAGGCACGGGATGAAAATATCTGAGTACGGATATACAAAATGATTGAGCAAAATGCTATTTTGAGCATAACCCTCAATGACTGGCTAACAAAGGATAGCAACTAACAGCAAAGACACCAGTTCATTAATCTGGCCTTTAGTTAAATAACTATACCTAAAGGGATCCTATTACAACCATGAAAAATGATACACTTCATAGAACCATACTAACTATCAACCTACCATTCCTCTAAATTCCATCTGTAGAGTGACAAAATAGCAAATATTAAGACCACCTTTGGATGTAGAGCCCTGCGGTTTGTGCATCTGGATAGAACCAACACTTTTAAAAACAACCCAAGACCACTCTAGCCTGGCAACTTATTAACCATCAGGTCTCTTGCCCATTCTAATTGCAGCTAAATTTTAAAACCAAAATTTATGTGTTACATTTGTCTTATTAAACTTTATCTTAGTTTCTGGTTTATTCCTATTCCACAAGAAGCATTTCACAAGATAGCTATTATTCTAATGATCTTAGCTCTTCCATCATCCATAAATATGATATCATTTCCTTAATGTCTTTATTCATTTGCATATTAAACTCAAATCAAGAAAGTCAGGCTTAAAGAAACACCACTGGGAACTGACAGCACAGCTTAGTGATAGAACACTTGCCTGGCGGGCACAAAGCCATGAGCTGATCCCTAGGATTCGATCAATCAATAAAACACTACTAAAAGCCCTATCCAGGCTAACAGGTATTTCGATAACTCATTCATTTTATCCAGTCAATATTATTTATTAAATATCTGTTATGGAGTATCTACTTGCAGAAAGCATAAGGGCACAGCTCTTAATAAGACAGTCTCTGACCTCACAGCTCTTACAGTGATTTAAACATAATCCAAATATTAATAAGTAAAATAAGAGCTGGAGGGTCAATTTGGTGTAATAAATATGTGCATCAATATTCTTCTGTGTGGTGATTAATTCATCTGCAGACATGTTTTACTTACCATTCTCTAGTCATATTTGTGTCTTTATTCCATAGGAACATTATATAATCTCAAATGCTCTACTTGAATTAAGATACATTCTATTTCAAGCCATGGTTTGAACATTCCAGGCACTTTTTAACAGGTATTTCTAACATTTTCCAACAATGTAAAACTTAAATTAGTTCCTTCTACTGACAGACACAAAATCTGAAAATTTAAAGGTTTTTAAAAAAAAACATAGCAATGCTATCACTTGCAGAAATAAACAGGACTATCCATCTCTTATTTCACCCTTTCCTCCTTCCAAGGAAATTGGTTTTGCAAATGGGAAAGTATGAAAAAGAAAAATAAAAAAGTTGAAAATCCATTCTGAAAGATTGCCAGATAGAGTAATTTGTAGACTGCTTTGAGCATAATACCGTAATTTTTAACATTAGTTTAAAGTCTTAATGCACATATAAATCACTTGGGGCTCTGGTCAAACAAGATTCTAACTCACTAGCTTTGCTAGAAGGTCTAAAACTCTGCACTGTAAATAACCTATCAGATGATGCCAATGTTGCTGGTGATGGAACAGATTTTGACAAGGTTGGCTGTTCTGTGTTCTGTTCTTTGACGAATAGGATGGCTCCTTTCCTGTTCCCCTGAGTTCTTAGTGATAAATGCTGTCTGGATTGTAACTGCAGCAATGCTTATGGTTTCTGTTGATTTAAGTTTCTATATCCTGTGGTAAATTCTTCTATCTTGACCTGAAAACTGGTCTGGCTGTCATCATATCTGTTTCAACTATAGGAGTCTTAGTCTTTTCTAATCTTCCCCAGTTAGGTAACTACTCTTCTGGGAAAGAAGAGGATGAAGAGTCAGTTGGGTTTGTCTTACAATGACAGCAGTGCATCATTTCGTCCAGCAGTTACAAAGAAACATTCAACAAGTTAGTGAGGCCGTTGATGGCTTCCTCACCAGAGAAGCTCAACCAGAATTAAATCCCATGCTCTCCACCATTCTCTCCTACCATTCAGTCAGTGCTTTATCTAATCAACAAAGTTATTAAAAGAAATAGTTACTTCCACATACCGAATCTGAGACCAACCTGAACTTAAAGTTTACTTCAAAAACAAGCCGACAAAATCTATTGGGCTGTGATTTATGTAACTTAGTGAAAGTCAGAATATATTTCAGCTTTACTATTATATAAAAAGCAAACTCTAAGGAAAAATTTTAAGAAACCAACGATATTAACATTTACTGTAAAGCATTATTTCAAATGAGGTAAGAAAGAGACTAGGCAAATGCGAAGAAAGTGCTGAAATAATGATACAAATTGCATTAGTTCAAGCAAAGTCTAAATATTACTTTTTATGTGTTATATAATATAGGTGATATATATTATATTCTTATATAATTCATGTAACTTATGGTTTTATATATTGCATATAGTACATGAAAAATAAGATACCTTTTAAAGTTTTGGTCATTTAATATAGAATTCTTACACAATTATTTGTTTTATTTCTATTATTCTAGTCGGTTCTCTCAAGAAAAACAAATTATTAATACTCTTATCCATTTCCAAAAAGCTCAAGGATGTGAAAATGTTTCTTAAATCAATTATTCTCCATTTTCAGCACAGTGCCCAGCACCTAAACATATAGGGATAGCCAGTAATGGTGAAAGGCAAATGGTTCTTTATAACATTTGGTTTAGGCCAAGGCCACCTTTAGTTAAAACCTCTGGTAATTAGCACTTACATTAAGAATGATGGCACTACTACATTCAGATAAGATTATGAGTTTCTAATCTAGTTCCCCTATTAGGTCTAATAGCCATTTTCCTTCTAGGTACCTTAGACAGCTTTTGGTTCATTAATTTCCTTCCTTAATTTGGGGTCATATGCTGACCTTAACTGCTCAGTTAGCATCAGCAGAGCAGCAAGCAAGCAGCTGGATCGCCCGTAGATTACTGTCTGGAAGAGAACTGAAGGGGAGGTCTGAAGCCTTAGGCTCTGCTCTCAGTTCTGCCCGTGGTCAGCCATGTCTGAGGTCAGCATAGCTTTGTCACTAAACTACAGTTGACCTGAAAGGGCTGTCCTTAGAAACAAGCAGAAATATTCACATGTGGCAAAGAACCAGGAAATAGTGCCAGCTGAAGACTTTGAAGACCGAAGACCCTGCCATAAAATGATTACATTTCCTTAGGCAAACCCTCTATTTCTCTTTCCTCACATGCAAAATGGGAATGACTTGTCTCTACACTTCTTTCGGATTCTGCACCTGTTTCTGAGGCGCTCTCTTGACAACTGACTAAAATTAAAATATAAAATGCCTGAAAGCAAGCAATCATAAGTGATCATTATTAAAACATTACACATATTTAAGCCCTATAATTCCTTAGAAATGATAAAAATTCAAACAATGCAGAAGTAACTAGAACAAAGAACCTAAAGCGTAGTAACAATCCATTCCCCCTTCTCTACTATTTAGTCCTTTCTTTCTCTTATTTTTAATATTAAGTTGATTATCATTACCAGAACCACATATGTGCAGTTTTCTGCAAGTGAATTTGAAAGTTTTGCCATTAACATTTGCACTGGCTTCTCTGGAATTGGTCCAGGTGTATATTTGTGTGCTTATGGAAATGGAAAAGGTTTTTAAGTCACTAAACCACCACCAAAAAAGAGAGGGAGAAGGAGGAAGAGAGGAGAAGGGAGACGGGGAAGGGTGTATGTTGAAAACAAAGCTAAGAAATCACAAAGAGCCTTAACATTACCATCAAGGAAAGTCTGTTCAAGATAATCAATGATCTGAGTGGCCTCACAAATTATGTTTTCCCCGTGGATAAGGACAGGCACTTCTCCAGTTGAGTTCAAACGCATAAACCAAGGCTCATTGTGTTCACTCAGGGGCAGACTTACATCGTGTTCCTCACACTTCAGTGCCTTTTCAGCAATTACCAAGCGCACCTGAAAGAGTTCACAGGGGTTACTATTGTTCTCAGTTAAAATGTCTTCTCTGGATTCAGCTAAACCACCTCAGTTGGCTTCCTGAGCTAGCAGCATTTCAAATGTTCATTTAGTGACACCTGTTGCTGGAAGGAAGATGAACAGCACCTTGGCAGCTTACTGCTATAGGTTATAGAAGGAAAGGTGGGAAGAAAAATGACTCTGTCTTCCTTCCAACCACTCTCTCTCCATCGCCACAGTGTCCCTTGTGCCTTAAACCAAACTGTGTATCCTCCCCAGACAAAAGCCCTGAAAGAGAGGGCTGGAGAGATGGCATATGGCTCTTGCAGATAACCCAAGTTTGATTCCCAGCACCCACGTTGGCTGGTTGACCAGGGCCTGTAACTCCAGCGCAGGGGAAACCATAAAGGACCACCTTAAGTGCAAACATAAGTTTGGACCTTTGTTAAAGAATGCAAGCATGGGAAAATCAAAGCCTTTTCATTACCTTGGGGTGGAACAGTGTCTTTACATGATTTTGTTGTTTTCTCTCTTCTGATGCTCAAGACCGCCAAACCCATGGCCTTGAGCTTGATAGGCAAGGATTCTGTCTCTGAGCTAAATACCTAATTTCTGTATTTTTTTTTTTAAGCGGAGAGCTAGCATGGTGATTCAAGACTGCAATCCCTGCCAGGTGGTGGTAGTACACACCTTTAATCCCAGCACTCGGGAGGCAGAGGCAGGAAAATCTCTGTGAGTTCGAAGCCAGCCTAGTCTACTAGAGCTAGTTCCAGGACAGGCTCCAAAGCCACTCAGAGAAACCCTGTCTTGAAAAACCAAAACCAAAACCAAAACATACAAAAAAAACCTGCATTCCCAACAGTAGAGGAGCCAAGGTGAAAAATTGCCACAGATTCGAGGACATCTTGGTCTACACAAGTTCCAAGTTGTTCACTTCAAGAGATCCTGTCTCAAACTAACTCTCTCTCTCTCTCTCTCTCTCT
>LOEQ01001300.1:88524-100335 GCA_001685075.1 Bramus lutescens
CTCTCTCTCCCTCTCTCCCCTCTCCTTCCCTCCCTCCCTTTCTCCTTCTATCCTTCTCTCCCTCCTCTCCCTTCAGTGTTTTAGTTTATGGAGCTTTGGCTTACCTGGAATTCACTATGTCAACCAGGCTGGCCTTAAACTCACAGGGATACAACCGCTTCTGCCTTTAAACCCAAGTGTTTAATCCACCACCACATTCAGCTCCTGTTTACTTCTTTAAACTTTTGATATACTGAGTATCCTATTATGAATGTTGTTTTTACCTCTTAAAATGTAAACAGTGCAAGAATATCATTAACTGATAAGGAAAATGGTGAGGTTTGTCCTTTTTTTTTTAATCATAACAGGAATGAAGGAACTGTTTCTAAATTCTATGATTTAAAATTCTTTTCATTTTTCCATACCAATAAAGGCCTGTTAAGAATAACAAAACCTCTTTTCCATCTACATGTTTATTCAGAGTTTTATTAATGGTCGGCATCCTTCATACCTGTGTACATCATTGCATTACTACAGTGGCCGGAGGAGGGAGGCCAGATCCAGGTAAATGAGTAGAACAGATCAAATGCAAGAGACAAGATCATGGCTTGCAAAGTAGAAGAATTAGATCACTCGGTCAAAGAAAATGGTAAATCTAAAACAAAAAGTGGTTGTGGTGCACAGGTAGGCACAAGTAGGAAGATCTCTATTAATTTGAGGCCAGCCTGGTCTACAGAGCAATTTTCTGGCAAGCTAGGCTTATGCAGTGAAACCCTGTCTCAAACGTCAGAACAACAACAACAACAAAAACAAACAAACAATTACATGCATTATGAATATCACAAATAATAAAAAATACAGAAAAAATAAAATATTTCTAAAAGTGAATTAAGAATGGCAATCCTGCAATCTGGCAGTCTCTTGTGAATTATGTCTATAATTCCCGGCCACTTAAATAATCCATAGTGAGTGAAGTCCAGATGAATTTGATATTGTAAAAATGTACATCACACAATTTCTCAGAGCTTTAGTCACCTTATACACAAATTAGAATAAAAAATTACCAGATATTCTGATGCAAATACAAATACACAGTTTGGAAAAGTTCTTAACAAAAGTGAATACTTCAACACCTTCCTATGTTTGATGAATTGATAATTTGTTAGGTAGTGTATTCCTCTAACCAAAATATCTATATATTTCTATACTTTCCTATGTTTGATGAATTGACAATTTGTTAGGTAGTATTCCTCTCACCAAATGAAATATCTATATATTTCATTCACACTTATGTATATAAGCAAATATATGTGTGTACCCACATATATATATACATATACATATACATTACTAAATGTAGAATACCATTGCTAATGGGATGTATTTTGCAGGTTTTAAGTAATACCTCTATTTTTAAATGGATGTTACCTAAACCAGAAATTTGGAAATCTGACAAATTTGAATAATTCTGTTTTTTAAAGTACTATTATGAATGACCACAAGAGGTCTCTAGCTTTTAAGAAAACAACATTCCTTGCTATTTTTCTTTCTGGCCAAATTAGAAAACAGATACAGTGATATTTTCCACAGAATATATTTAATTAATTAAACAATATTAAAGGCAGATTTTCCAAATTAAAAAAAATGTTTTGTACATGTAGGAAAATAAGATTCTTTCCACTTTCTCTTAGCACAGCACCACTTCTAAACAGGCACCCAGGCATTGTGTTGCCATGTCAGCAACCTAGACCACGGGAGCTGGGAAGGCTTTCTAGTGAAGTCACATAGGAAAACGACGAGGGGAGCATTCACTCACATTGACATAGGCACAACCAAGTACCACGTGCCAAAGGCATGATCTGACCAAAGGCAGACTGTGGACAAGGTAACCAAGGATTAGTGCCGTGACAAGGCTACTCTATACCAAAGGGATTCTGTGACCAACAGGTAGAAGTTAAACAAGGGGGACAAAGGTTCACTGAGCATAATAGCCCTGGGAAAAAAGAAGAACACAACTAGACATTCTACAAAACTCTACTATCTCTCCTAAAACATAAAGAATTTTGTTTAATATTAACATTATTAGTCATTTCTGGAGAACAAAATTAATTAGATCATGACAAGTATCAACAGTAACTTTAAACTAGGGCCTCTTGAACTAGTAAACTGTAATGGGGAGTGAATAGTATTTGCTCTTGAAGGGGAAAAAGTTCAGAGGAAAACGTTTGGAGACCCCCAGTAACAAATCTCACATAACTCACATGGACTAAATTACTGGCACGGGTTAAAGTAGAGCAGGCAACCAATGCCTGGGTATCCAGTTAATACTAATACTGCTACGAATCTGCTTTTATAGTTGCTTAAGTATTATCTGAGTAAGAGGATAAACAGCTTATTAAATGTATTAATTTCATGAAGAACTTAAATGGTTAGGTGTAGACTGATTTCCATATTTAGTTTATCATAGTAGCTCCCAAAGAGCAGTCCCTCTGATGAGCTGTCCATCACTACCTGGGAATGCATGTGTTATTTTAATGAGCCTTAATCTCTGGGAGCAAGACCCAGCAATGTGTGCTTTAGCAACCTCTGGGTTTCTCCGATAAACACCAAATTTGACAACTACCTATGTAATGCATCTTTGACCAGCAATTCTCAGCTTCCTATCTTATCAGTAAAACTTGTAGAGCACGCAACAGTCAAATGACTGACTTCATACCAGTCGTAACATTCAATAATTTGGGACAGTTTCAAAACAGACAAGAAAAAGCCCATGGTACACAAACACCAGTGAGAGTTCTTGGGTGCTAGAAGCCAAGACGGCCACCTTCCCCTGGAAATGCACAGAGGCTCTCCTGTCAACTAGAACGCAACAGCACAGTAACTGAAGAATAAGAATAGTTAATTCTGCTTTGGGGTTAAGAAACTGTCCTTTTTCAAGGGTCCAGCGCAAACAATTATATTTACCCCAAGTACAGCATACTAATTCAAGAATCCCTGGTTTTGAGATTAATTCCTTTATAATAACCCAGTTTTCCAGTCTCCCAAAGAATAACTCTTCATGTTAGTAATTCACTAACAGCCTCCTTCCTTTTTTTAGTAGAAAATTCAATCTGACTTTCAATTCTGCTGGGAAGGATTGGGTATCTCTGGTAATGGTTTTGGTTTTTGTTTGTTTGTTTTGGTTTTGGGTTTTATTTGTTTGTTTGCTTGGGGTTTTTTTTCTGTCAACTTGACCAAGCCTAGACATATATGAGAAGAAAGAATCTTAGCTGAGAAAACTCCTCTATCAGACTGGCCGGTAGGAAGTGTGGGGGGCACTCTCTTGATTCATGATTGATGTGGGAGGACCCAGTTCCCTGTGGGTAATACACACCCACAGGTGGTCCTGGACTGTATGAGAAAGCAGGCTCAGGGAGCAAGCCATGGGGAGCAAGCCAGTTAGCGGTACCTTCTATGGCCTCTGCATCAGCTCCTGTCCCAGGTTCCGGCCCTAACTTCTCTCTTACTGGGCTGCGATCTGTGATCACACACGTAGCTGAAATCAAACTCTTTCCTCCCCAACCTGCTTTCAGCTGTGCTGTTTTCCCACAACAATAGAAACTCTAACAGAGATGTCTCTCACCCTCTTTTCTCCATTTCTACAGTGATAGATGATGCACATATTCAGAATAAACACATGAATATGAACCATGAGCAAATAAATAAAGGAAATATTTGTACTACTTGGCTGTTGATGGTTTTGTTGTGTTTACCAGACACCAAGAAGTGTTTCAAGGCTTTGTGTGGTTATCTTACTTAACACTTGCAAAAATCCTTTGAGATGGAAAGAAAAATTCTCATTTTATCAGTAGATCATTGATGCACAGATAAGTTGGGTAAACTTCTCAACCTCACACTATTAGTCCTTGTGGTAAAATTGGGAATAGACTCAGTAGCCTGGTCTAGAAATTTCATTCTTACCACTAGGAGGTTCTGCCAGTGTTATCAGGCTTAATTTCTTAGTCTCGTACACAAATATTACTGATGCCTTACATCACTAATTAGCTACAGCTTTCTTATTCAACACTTTGGCATTGTTATAAAAAGGTGAAGGGGGGAGGATGGAGAGAATGCACTCCTAAAAGTAAATGGATGCCTATTATAAAGTTCTATCCTCACTCAAAATCTGGTTCCTCCCAAACCTTTATGAGTGCCTTTACACTCAGTACATAGTATTTACTGAATAATTCTAACTCTCCCACTTCCAGCCATAGAGTCATTGCTGAGGTAGGGAGTTTGCACACGTAGTAATTGGGAAAGCTGGACTGAAAAGCTCCGCATTCCACATACGTTTACCGGCACCCACATTCCATATACATTTATCGGCACCCACATTCCACATACATGTACCGGAGCCCACATTCCACATACGTTTACTGGTGCCCACATTCCACATACATGTACCAGAGCCCACATTCCACATAAGTTTACCGGTGCCTACATTCCACACACATGTACCAGAGCCCACATTACACATACATGTACCGGAGCCCACATTCCACATACGTTTACCGGTGCCTACATTCCACACACATGTACCAGAGCCCACATTACACATACGTTTACAGCGCCCACATTCCACATACATGTACCGGAGCCCACATTCCACATACGTTTACTGGAGGCCACATTCCACATACGTTTACAGTGCCCACATTCCACATACGTTTACCGGCACCCACAGCTTTATTGTCACATACCATTCACTTTGGTTCTGTACGGGACAACTTTAGAGACCTGTCTGTATTGATATTTACATATTGTGTTTCTATAGTGCCTGTGTCGACACTGACAGTCTAAATTCTGTTCATTTAATTGTCTCTACAATGATGTGTTGGATATGTTGCATCAGTACTGTCAATATTGAATGAGTGCAGTGGCCTAGCGTATACCTCATTGCGAACTCCCCACTCCATGTCAGTATTAGTCAGGACGTGGAAGACAAGACATTAGACTCTATAATCATACTTAATTCAAACTCCGATGCCACCACTCAACTTTGTAATCGTGAGCTTAGCTTTCTTGCTTACACACTATGCAAAGTAATTTATAATGCCATAATTATGATACTTACAGAAATCTGTTTTTAAGCAAAATATTTAGTGCATAAAATTATAATACATAATAATGACAAGACTGTAAGAAGAAAATTTTAAATATTCTGTGTAAATATTTTAGTAATAGGAACTATCATGTACTTTGGCTCTACTTTGGAACTTCCTATTTATAAATTCTGAACTGGGCATACACAGTGGCACACACTTGTAATCTCAGTAACCATGAAGCAGAGGCAGGAGAATTGCTACAACTTCAAGGCCAAATACAGCAAAACTGTCTCAAAAATATTATTTGCAAAATAAATTTCAGCAACTTATAATTTTCAAAAACACATTTGAAATCATCATAAACACTCTGAAGAACTGAGGTTTCTAACAAAATAAAAAATAAATGACAAAAATCCCTAAATGCTATTCATAGCTCCTCATGAGTTCCTTCATGCTTGGTTTAGTAGATTATTAAACAAACACCTCTGGTGGTTGTGCTAATGTTCTGCGATGTCACTTATAACATGGAGGTAAGAGACATCAGGATCATGGAGAAAGGAGCCTCTTTCTAGAGTGCTGAAATAAAGCCAGCAAGATCACCCGTCCACCTCTCCTCTGCTGGTCTACTGAGAGCAAAGAGGTCAATTCACAGGCGACAGCAACTGTGAAAGTCTCTGGGATATGTCAGATACAATCTAGGGATAAGTGTATTCCATAGAGGCTACTTAATGCCTATGTTTTAAACTATAGTTTTTAATTAGTTGTTTCCTAATGGCCTTTCCTATTAATTTAAAATGTGCTTATGCATATTTTAAATATCCTTTCATCATAAGTACATAATGCCAGGAAAGTGCTTATGTCTTACTATTTCCCAAGAAGTGATTCGGGAGGCTTCCCAGGCACTTTATCATTTATTTTGTTTTAATGTTTAAAGGAATCTTTTCAGAGATTTAATATCGTTTGTACATATCTCCATAATTCAGACTTAGAGTATTCAATAATACACTGGAGCTTATTTTGCAATTGTCTGTGGTCTGTGTTCTTTACAGTGCCAAACAGAAGTAGAGAGCTTCATTTGTGTCTGCACTGTCTCTAGGCACATGTGAAAAGGGCACAAACTTCAGAGACACGGCTTTACAGAAAGTGCCAATGATGCAAGCATTGCTTGGTTTTCCTTTGTGAATATAAAAATAGGACAAGATAAGGTTGTGGGCAGAGCAGATTCTGGGCATCAAATAGTCATCTCTGTTCCTTTGGCATGAACTTCAACACACTGGCATGATTTTTTTCTTAGCCACCTAATGTCACCAGGGATGTTGACAGAATAAACACAGGAGCCGGTGCTATAAAAACCTACTCCACTTATATTCTGGGTCTTAAAAAGATCCTGCAGAAGCTGTGTTAACCATGACAACCGAATATGGTGCTGAATTTGTGCTGAGCTTGCATCTAAAACACTGTGGTCTTCATTTTTTAAAATATGGTACTTTTTAAATAAACACAATATTGTAATCTTTAGAGAAGAGATGAACATAAATGCTCAGCATGTAACTGAGGCGCATGACTGCCGGGGATTGAGCCTGTGCCTATTAAAGCTGCATAAGAGAAACAGGTGACATGTGGTCAAGATGAGCCTGCTTCCAGCACTCCCCTGTGGGGAAAGGCTGGAGAGATCAATGAACCGCAAACATCACACAGAGAAGGAGCTTGGCTTTATCATTTCAGAGCAGAGATGTTTAACAGAAAAAGAGAGGAGGTTAGATTCAGGTGACGCTTTGGTTTTAGAAACACATCGTAAGAACTGACTGCCAGGTTTAGCCTAAAAACGGCAACCTAGACTCCTGTTGTGTGCAGATTATGAAAATGTAAGAGCCTGGTCTTGACAATTCCAAGTGGCAAAAGCAGGTCGAGTTGGCAAAACCACAACCACGGATGGCCACGACACACATGAAAATAGAATAGTTATAAAAATGGGTCCACGTAGGTCCCAGAAATAGCCAGCGTCCACCGACTTAGTCTTGAAAAGGAAAGATGAGCGACTTTCAAAGGAGAGAGACATCTTACTCCTGGACCTCCTGGGGCAAAGGTGCTGATTCTGTTCAATCGAGTGGCTGAAATCCGAAGGGCTTTCTTTAAATAACTGATGACCAACAAGAGCCCTCTTTTCCACCTTCCTTATTACGCATGTGCCTTGATGGCTGGGGCAGCTACAGATAACATCAAGTTCGCAGACCAATGTGCAAGGAACTTCTGGGCTCAGTTCTCGAGAGCCCTGAGCCAGCTGTCCAAAACGTCACTTCAGAGCGTCCTTCTGGGGCCAAAAGAGTGCTGGCATCTCCTTTAGCTCTGTGGTGGGCTCTGTCCTCTGAGCCCTCTTTCTGTGCTGAGTCACGGCTCAGAAACCAAGCGTCTAAGGAGGCATCGACCTATGTGCATGACTCCGACAAGCCCGAGCCACCCGTTGCAGCCAAGCAGGCCTATTGGGTGTGTAAATGTGATCCGGCCTGCCTTTCCAGCCTCAGCAGAAGAACTGCATGCCCATATTTATTGCTGTTGCTATTCTAAGGGCTGGATGACGTTCTTCTCCCCTTGTGGCCGAGCACTGCCCGTTCATCTTTCACCACTCCCTCCAAGTCTACAGGGCTAAACCCAGAGATACAAATAGATTCCACCAGGAGGAAAGTTAAAATGAGAAGTTCCTAAGCGTTACCAAATGAATGTGTGTTGTGCCATCGAAGGCTTTCAATGCGGCCACCCTGTTTTTTAAGTGTGTGCTGTTAGCACCCCACTATTACCCTAAACAAGGGTTTTCAGAAAGGAATGGAAAGACAGCTAAAAGGAAAAAACAACTTGACTGGACATCACAGCTTAGGAATTAGGCAAACGTTGACTTTTGCGCTGCCGGGTGCTGGGAATGTTCACACGTTGCCAGAAGGCTTTGAGCTTTTCCACTCACCTGTGCACGACCTCAGTCTCTCCACTCTTCTTGTGATATTCTTGTGATGTAAAGGGACTAACCAACAAGCCACAGACACTCCAACTAAGGGTACAAGGAATTCAGGATAGAGGTGGTGGCTCCTGGAAAGTATCTATATACAGGTTTTCTAAAGGAAGATCTTAAGACACAGAAATAACCAGTTACAACATGCGTAAGGTGAGGGTGAATCTGGCTTCACCACCATCCCCCCTCATATCAGCTGGAGAAAAGGGCTCTCTTCACTCTTTTCCCTCCATGCTTGGACTCTCTATGAGGTTGAAGTGATAACAGTAACTAGCTTGTAGATTTTGAGGGGAAACTACATGAAAAATGTTTATAAACAATTGGAAAATCAAAGGCAGAAAAAAGAATATTTGTTTGCCTATTTAGAGCTTGGAAGTTTCAAGTCATCCTTATCTGTCTGCCAACTCAAAAAGAAGGACAACACAAGGGTTGGTGCTATAGCTCAGTGGTACTACATTAGTCTAACAGGTATAGGACCCTGGGTTCAATACACGCACACGCACACACGCACACACACGGGAGTACATACACCAGTACTCCAGATCTGGTATGGTAATTCTAGCTGCCAGAGTATTAGTCAAAGTGTACTACCAGCAACAGCTTGACCAATTCTCACCTGAGAAGTCCATTAACTACAGAATTATTTAAACAGAAGCCCTAAAAAATGGGGCCTGCTCTTAAAATGATACATATGTGAAAAGAGATGCCATGTATAAGCTTGATTTGGTTATTGTTTTATCCTCTTTTCAAATGTATATTTCTGCTTCATCACATCTCATATGTGTAGAAAATTAACCGTTTTATGTCTAAAACCAACACCACTAACTCCTTCTCAGCCACCTGCACTGCAATACAAATCGCTGTTGGCTGGCAAATAAATATTCAGTCACCTCTCGACCTCCAAGTTAGGAACGACAGTAAAGAATGGAACGAACCTTCTGGTGGTGTAGCATTTTCCTGGTCTCACGGGAGCAGACCAGCTTTGGGAACAATCATTTGGTCATCACTGGCCTCTCTTCTAGTGCCTTATCCAGTTGGATCTGTAGCAACTGCTGCCAAAATATTTCTATCCCGGGTCACCCACAGTCACTTCTCGACATAGTCAGGCATGGTCAGCATGTGGCTGTCCAATCCACCCCATCAAAGCTGACTCAGTCTTGACTCTGTGCCTCTGAAATATAGGGATGTCTTTCCTCTGCCCTTTCCTCATAAGCCACCACCACAGGCTACCAGCCTATCATTCTTATTCATGTTAGGTCAGGAGACTTTACCACCAGGCTTCTCCACACTTCAGCTCTAGGACTCAGGTGACCCAAGGAGACTCCCTGTAACTAATGCTCCCCTAGACACAGAATGAAATTTGCTTACAGGTTTATTGGCAAACCTTCTTCTCGATAACACTCACAATGAGGTGAAGGATGCTGTGTTGAGGAGACACAGGGTGGACCCACACTCAAGGCCTGAAGCTGATTATATAAGAAATCCTGGAACTGCATAAACCCAGAGCCCAATGGAGAGAGGGGTTGGGTAGTATTTCAGGTCTACTACAGGGTACCTCAGTCTGTGACCTCTTTGCCCTGGGCTGGTGCTGGCTATTTTATGAGGTTGATGTCACCCTTTCAGATGTGCAGGATGGAAGGAGTAAGACACTTCGGTCCTCAAGCCCCTACTACTATATCCAGGGATAAATCTGGACATTTCTATCCATACTCAGTCTGTCCCAAACCTCTCCAAACTGTGCCAATGGCACACCCTATGCCTTCTCTCAGGTTTACAGTGAACACCTGCGTTCCAATTTTCCAGCTGATTTCCTTTAGGGACCCAAATTTTTTGTCTGTTTGTTTTGTTGTTTTTTTAACAAAGCCTAAATCTTATGAATGTGAGCCTTCATCTCTTGCATGTCACTTCTTCCAAGGGTAAAAGTCTATTTTCAAATGCTCTCCTTTGTACATGGTCTTCTTCTCCCTGTTAAACAACAACCACGGTTGGTGGGCTAAAACAGTTATATTAATTTAGAACACTGAAAGTCAGCTTTGTTTGACATTTCAAATGTGCTAGCCTTAACCTGATCAGCATACAGGTGTAAGCTATTATTCCCCATCTCCTTTTTTCTCTGGTGCTTTGCACAAAATACATATTTCTTTTACTGGCTGATTTCTGCAACTGTGTAAAGTGTTGAGGACTCTGATTTTTCCAAATCACCTTTAAGAGCTGTTCCGTATGTGCCTAAAGTCACAGCCAGGGTTTCCCTGGGATCCTAACATTTTCTGTAAAATCTGTGAGGGTATTCGAGGCTTAGCAGTCAACACCTTCTCCAGTCATTTGGCCAGGGAGGCAAAGAGCTCTCCGTCTCATTCTAATCTTGTCTGTCCTGGGTACGAGAGGCAAGAACAACAGGACCTTGTGACCTTACCCAAGGTCTGTTCTTACACTCAGTCTCTCCTGACTCTCCTCTGAGTTCTAATGATCTTTTTTAGGGTGTTAGAAGAAACAATTTTCTGGTCACCATAGCACTATGTGAGAAGAAATAGTTTTCCCTTCTGACTTGTAGGGAGTCTGGAAATAACCCACTCTTTATTTAGGATTATTTCCCACAAAGGAGTCTAGTCTCCCATGGGAATTCATCCAAGGATCTTAAGGGGCCAGGTAAATCTAATTTTTTTTCCTCTCTGAGACTGGCTGATACTTGGTTTGAGGGACTGCTTACGCATTTATTCCCAAACAGACCTTCGCACTGAGTCTTTCTTATTTCTAGCTAAGGAGAGGCAGGCGGAACCTGAACTGCTCCATCCCCACCAAGCCATGACCAAATGCTGAGCTAGAGCACTGAAAACAATGGCTTCCTGAAAGATCACATGCTGAAGCCCCCAGGCATCCAGAAGGATGCAAGTCCTGGTCTTGGAAGCTGCACCTCTGTGGGTAGTGCCCTAACATTTGAAAATTCCAAACGTCATGTGTCACATTAAATTTGGGGTCTTACTTTTGATATCAATGTTTCAAATTAGTCTGGCTTTCTATTGACAATAAACTAAATGCACACAGAGGTAAAGCTTATTTTATTTATGTACTGAGGCGCACATACACAATGACCGTATACTGAAACAACATTAATAACTTTAAACCACTCTAGGGAAGGAATCTAGATGCATCTTTATTTTTCTTCCGCAGCTACTCCTCTCCTAGTGGAAGGAGCCTCAGCTTGCTTCAGGGTACATATTAGACACAGTGGAGAAGGTGGAATTCAACATCTGACTCAAATTTTCTACTACTAGCCTTCTGCCTCTTTAGTTTTCTGTGCCTTACTTCCAGCTATAGGGGAAGTGACTATCAGGTTTCTTACTGAGATCTTACAATAAAATCCCAAACAGGCCCCCACCTCTGCCTTCGTCCCCAGCATCATCCCTCACCAAGACCTTCTCTCCCCACTCAATGAGCCAGAACACATGTTCTCTTCCTTCCTCCCTTCAGTGTGCAGAGCTCTTTTGCACAGCACATTTGGTTCTGTTCCAGCTGGTGTAGCTATTGGCTACTCCTCCTTCAAGTCTGTGCTTAAGTACCCTGGCCTTAAAGATGCCATTTGAGCAGTATCTATAGCAAAGATGAAATTAAAGTACATAAACGGTTGAATAATGGATGGCAGATGGATGGATGGATGGATGGATGGATGGATGGATGGATGGATGGATGGTAGGTAGATGGTTGGGTGTATAAATGGATGGGTGGATGGATGGATGGATGGATGGATGG
>LOEQ01001300.1:100408-112590 GCA_001685075.1 Bramus lutescens
GGATGGATGGATGGATGGATGGATGGATGGTAGGTAGATGGTTGGGTGTATAAACGGATGGGTGGATGGTAGGTGTGTGAATATATGGGTGGATAGATAGAGGGATGGATGGGAAGGCCTTTCCCAATCTTGCAATTTAACAAAAATATTCTTTGATTTTTTTCTTTAATGACACTACTTCATTTTATATCTCATAGCAGTTTACAATGGTATTCTGAATTTAGTGGTGATTCTCCCATTAAGTTTATGGGGACATATCTTCTATCCATGACAGGGTATACCACTTAGAAGGTACTTGCTATATACAGTAGTATCAAGCAAGTTAATAAAAGAAAAACCTTAAGATTATAGTCACCATTGAATAACTACAAACAAAATGAAAGACATTTTTAACATTTTAAAATATTTTCATTGATATGGAACAATCTAAAAAAATTTTTAAATGTGGTGGAGTGAGATGGCTCAGCAGGTAAAGGTATTTTCCACCAAGCCTAGAGACCCTAACTTACTTCTCCAGAACACACATGGTGGGATGAATGGCTCCCACAAGTTATCGTTTGACCTCTACATGATGGTTTATACACACACATACAGAGACAGAATGAGGAAGGAGAAAATAAATAAAATAAGTGGGGTAGAGGCAGCTAAAATGTGAAGAAAAGTAACATGTGGTCATTAAAATGAAAGGAAATTGCAGACTAATGCAATAATTTACAGGTTGGGGATGGGTCTCAGTTGGTGAAGTCCTGGGTTCAAGGGCCACCACTACAAAAAATTAGGCATAGTGGTACACATGTGCAATCTTAGCACTCAGGAAGAACAGAAGTTCTAGATCATCCTTGGCTACATAGCAAGTTTACAGCTAATCTTAGCTACATGAGAATCTGTCTCCAAAAATAAAATAAAGTAAAATAAAATAAAGCCACTTGTAGACAGCCCACTTAAGCACAAAGCATCAATAGAACATGCCCATAATCAGGAGGAAAATTACTTCAAAGACTAAAACCTTTTTAAAAGCAGCATTCAGCCAGCTACCGTTTATACAGAACAACACGTGTATATGATTAAGTGGTCAACAGACTAATTTATCATAATTGTAGCAAAGATTTGTTTCCTTTATCAGATTGTTTTTTTTTAAATACCTTCAAAAGTGTTCTCAGGAAGTGGTACAGGGTCCTTCAGATGCCTTTTCTTCAGTGTTCAGCACTGAGCTTCTCTTGCTCCCAAGCCATCACAAATGTGTGGCAGTGGTGGAGAACACCAGCTCTTCCGACTGTGGCTGGCAGTCAGGAACAGTGATGGCAAATGTGCCCAGCAGACAAAGTACCTAGCGGGGGCATGGCCAGGAGAACCTGCCAGCCAGACCAAGACTACAACTGTCAAATGACTAGAAGTCCCAGGAGCTGGACATGGACATTGTTCTGTGGTCAACCAAAGGCAGGGTCTCTCTGGGTTTAGCCCAGGTCCTGGTCCAAAGTGGTAAAAGGAACAACACACTTGAGGTCAGACTCTAGGTGCTGGGCCAGAGATGAAGACCTCACAAGTCCATCCACTGAACTACTGTTTTCAAGGTCTTCTATCAGCTGGCTTTAAGATTCTCTAATCAATGCTTTGTTCTGTTTTTCAAAGTTCAGCATTCGTTGTATATCCATCACTAAGAGACATGTTCTAGCCCCTTTGAAGTTTGCTTTTCAAATGACAAGAATGAATATACTACTAAAAATTCACTAAGTATTTGCAGAGATAATTTGTGCTAAAAATGATGGAATTGCATTAGGAATCATATGAAACAATTTGAATGTATCAGATCAGTGTATAAAATCATGATAGGACAATACAGCAATGTTTCCTTGATGAATACTCAAGATTATTTATTCAAAGCCAGTTCATGAGCCCAATACAAACTCACAGACCCAGAATCCAACAAAGTATAAACTTAACATGTATACACTTAACAAGTGTCCCAGGCACTGTTAGCAAGGAAGTAATGATTCATCAGAAAATTCATTAGAACCACCACATGGGAGTTTCTCAGGATGAGGTTGGGCCTGTACAACATTTGAAAATGCTCACCAGTGTCTTCACATTCACTTCAATGAAAATTCAGGCCTAAAGGATATTTGACATATGTCTAAGGTACAAAAATAAGGGATAATTGTGGGTAGGCCATTACATGGAAATGATGGTTCATACTTATTTCTAGAAAAAGCAAAACCCACTTCAACCCAGAAATACAATTGAACTAACATGTGAATCAGCATAGAGCTAAAGGATTCTATGTGACCACATCTATCACAGGCAGACCCAGTTTAGGAATGGTGAGTCGCTGGGGAGTCTTAATCCACTTAGGACAGTTAGTTTTGGGAGGTGCTGATATTCAACATGCCTCCACATGGCTTTACCCATGTTACAGCATTATCTACAGACTTGTAGTTCTATGTAATCTTGTGGACAGGATTGATCTTTAAATAATAAAATGCTGATCTGCTAAAGATCACATTTCAATTTAATTAGCACTAAGCAATATAATTTCAAGGTTCAAAATAAAAGATCAAATTGCTCTTCAGAGAAACTCCCAGGCCCCTCCCCTTGATTCCTCTTTGGATGTTTCTGCACACATGCAAATACAGTAGGACACTGCACACTGCATGCATGGTCTTGTGCCTTCCTTTTTCCACCTACTACAACTCGGGGATTTTTTTTTCATGTCAGTACTCAGAAAGCTTCCCCACTATTTTTCAATAACCATAATATTTCATTTTAATTTAGTTTTATAGAGTTCTGGATTAGATTTTCACCATTATTTTTACCAAGATGCACCTGTAAACTGGAAGTGTGGGTGTTCAGAAATTACAAGGTATCTCAACTCAGGCCACCAAGAAGCAGACACCAGGGCAGAATGAGATATACAACAGATGTACCAGCAGGCACATAGGGCAAGCATGAAGGCCACAGGAAGTGGAAGTAGGCCTTACATCCTGATGCTAAGGAAGGAACTGTGTAGAGGAGTCTCAGGTCACAGCAGCCTTATACAGTTTCAGCTAGACCAGTGGAACACAGAAGCTACCACTCATAAGGCAGCCTAGGTGGAGACGGAATGGCCCACCCTCCTTATACTCCCACTGTGCTCAGTGACTGACTGGCTACAGCTTTGGAAGTATACGTTCATGGTATAAACACTGTTAAGGTTGAGAAGCACGAGTGAGAAGCTATTCGCTCACCTCCTCACAGCTCTTGAAGATTCCCACGGTATCTGTCCATGACCAAAAGGTTCTCTCACATTGCAAAGATCTTCGCACAGCTCTTGTGGGAGCTTTCAAAGGGGAACTTAAGTGGACAGCAGCAGCCCCTGACTCTCCAGTTGGGCTTGAAGCTAAAGTGATTTTCATCTTCTCCCTCCTTAGCTACCACATCAATAGGCTCTGATGAATATGGTGGTTTCTGGAGTCAGATCCCTTTGGAAGCCTTACCCTTCTCAGACTAGGGTTGCTGCATGCATGCACCGACATTTACAAAGGGTTGGGGGATTCCCAAAGCACCCCTACATACCACCTTCGTTCTCACATATTCTGTGTCCTCCTCATATAAAAGCCCCCTCCTGTCCATGAGGATTGACCATACCAGTACAGTGACTGCTGTTTCATATGCTGACCTGAGGGCACAAGGCAAGGGGGATTTCCAGGCAGCAGCCAGTGTCTGATGCTCAACAGTATTCTTCCTTTATCCTGTGCCAAGAATGCTTCCCTTTTGGGGATCCCAAAGTTGCAGGGCTGGCAATGTCATTCAGTGGCAGATACCATGTGTGAGGACATGTAAAAAGAATAATCCTGAGAAACTCACTGAATCTGAGATACTGCTGCTTTCACCTCTTAGTTCCCCAGTCTACATGTTGTTCCCATTAGGGATGACCCCAGAGAGTAGTTTGATTTAGTGCACATACAGCCCAGGATCCAAAGGACATGACAGTTCTGCAGGTTATTACCATCAAACTGGACTTTAGCTGTAAGTTGAGGAAACCATTCCATCTTTGGCTCTTCATAGATAATATAGGAATGTAATAAGGCCAGTAGACCCCACAATCAGGGATCATTCTAGGACCTTCTTCATTATGCAATGGCCATAGCTGAATGCACACAAAATGCCAAGCCTGTGGTTTGGCCGTTCCATAAGCCCCTGTCTAGTTTTGTAGAGTGTTGAGGAGGAAAGTTAAACCCATGCCTAGAATAATTGTCTCTCCCAGTCAAGATGAACCATTCCTGCTTCCAGGATGGAAGAAACCAGGTAAGTCAACTTGCCACCAAGTAGGTGACTTGTTCTCAGGGAGAGCCTCCGGTGCTGGCAATCTGGAGAAAGAGAGGTAGATGTAGTTAAGCTGGCCTTGACTAGCTGAGGCTGCTAAATTCATGGGCTCCTTGTTCCATATCTATTATTGCTGATAAAGAAGGTTAACATTAACTGTCCCCGCCCTGGAGTCTACTTAGGATTTCAATGGCTCTTTGACAGCCGCAAACAAATCTCTTCAGAGTATTCACACCCACATATCCATCATCCATCCACATATTGCTGCCTTATATGTTCATGACTCCAGAAGAACTAGGTTCTTCTCCTTCAAGGTCCCTAACCCAATGACCAGGCCACTTCCCAAAACACACATATATTTGCACATTTGGTCATATTTCCACTCACATAAAACATATAGCAAGATCCTAGACTATCACAGCTCTGTCCACTGGACCATCTTCTGTCTAGATTTTCACAGTGTAATGCACCTCCATTCATTTACAGCTTCTCACACACATCAAGTCCATCTGTCTATCAGCTGAGTGCAGCTTGTCTTCCTGCTCACAGTATGGAATCCTAATTTAGGCACAGGAGGAGCAGAAGAAAGATCACTAGGACGACCCCAGAGTGGGGCAAGGAGGTCTGGGCTATCCGTTCTGCCAGCTTCTTTTGCTCTTTGGTCCTCTCAGCTTGATACTGTGTTTATTAAATGAAACTTAAAACAGATTGCTTTGAGAACATAGAACATTTTCGTGACAGGTTCAACAAGGCCCCGATCATGAAGGACAGTTCTTTAAGAGTGGCATTAAGTCCTACCCATGGTAAAATATCCCTTCAAATAACTTACCAAGAATTGTTTCTCAAAAGATTTGCAATTGTCTGTTACAGATGATCTGGCCTTGCTTTAGACCCCACCCCAACCCCCATCTACACTGTGACACACTGGGTGTTGCCACATGTCAAAGTAGGTTTTAACAATATTTCCATTACCTCTGAATTTGAGTGAGCCTATGGTCTAAGAGGCAGAGCAGTTTGAATCACAGACTGGTCCTCAGGTCACCTCAGATAAAACCCTGTCCTTCCTGAGTTCCCTCAAGGTCAGCTCCTTCCACATCACTTATCACCAAAGCTGGAGCAGGTTTGAAGTGTGGATCCAAGGCCCAAGAGGCTTGCTTGGTGCTCAGCATCCTTTACAAGTTAAGGAACACAAGATGCACCAAGCTTCCTTTCGGGCTGGAGGGATGTTATGGGTGGAGCATGGCCTTGATGTAAGCACTTCAGCAGATCAAGTGTCCTGGCAGTTGGAGGCTGTCTGCTAACACTGGTTCTCCTCACTGTAGGATCTCTTGATGGACATCTGAGCACTGAGCCACCAAGGCTACAAGTTTTGAAGCTTGTATGAGCTTTCAAAAAGCAATTTAAAACAAAAAACAAGCATTTGTCAAAGGAAAGTGGCATGGAAACCCAAGAGATAACCCAATGCTAGAGGATGATGAAGACAAGGAACAGAGTGGAGACTTCCATCTGCCTGAAGAGCCTGATGTGGGCCCTGGGTGTCATGCTGAGGAGACGGCAGGCCACAGCACCTGATGAGGATAAACGCTCCCCTTGTCATTCAGCTAGAGGAAAGTGTTCTCTATGCTTGCCCATTCTTTCAGACCTCTCCCCAAGCTCTTAATTTCATTCCTCATTTATAATTTACATTTCATTTACTGCCTAATAATTGATTTTTTTCTTTCCCTCAGCTCTGAGTCATTTAGCTGACTTACTTCCAGGTTGTACTTTCCACAATATTGGATGCCTCCCTTTTTTAGTCAGATGCTTTGTGGAAAGGTTAACACATCAATTTTCACTAATTTTAGTCTTAACACCAACACTCTCAAATATGCTTCTCTATTCCCTCACCATACCCAATTTGTGGTATTTCAAGTCTTGAGTTGACTTTCCAAAGTATTTTCAGAACCAGCTCTGTAATTCTATGTGCTGTATTTGAGAGATTATAGCAAGGCAAGTTCTTGTCTTCTCAGAGGCCAGGCACCCCTTTACCCAGCACAACCTCACAACCTCAGATATGGATTCCTCTCATTCCTTACTTTGTAGGGTGTCTCTGTTTCAGGAGTTCATTCCACCAGAGTGTCTGGAAGGTTGAACTTTGCTATATCGAAAAGCTAAACAATGTGCCATGATTCCAAAAATAAGTTCAACCACAGCAGTCCACAAGATCACTCTGTTCTCTGAGATCTTTCTTAAGGTATGTGGCTCTTCTTAGCTACTTACAGCTGATTCCTGTGTGCTTTTAGTATTTCTTTTTGTTATCTCCTGTGTCTTTAGAGATCTTCCAAAGACCTTAAAATCCAAGTCCTCAGACATATATCTCCAAGTCCACACATATCTCCAAATCTAAGGTGAATAGCACATTTACATTTTATGATTTGATTCCGATCTCCATATGACTTGTTTATTTGCTTGTTTGTGTGAAGCAAGGTTGTCCTGGCTAGCATACCTACAATTTACCATGTCAATTTCTGCCCTTGCCATTTCTGTAAGATTCAGCTGTTGTTTTTATGCTGTAATCAGACTGTTTCTAAATTACACTTAGCCTCTCCTGCAGGACTGCCTGGCTGTACCGGTCAGCAAGTATCCAGGTTGGCCTCAAGTTTTCAAGAATCCTCTTGCCTCTGCTTCGGGAATGCATGATCATACCCAGCTGTTTCTGGTCTTCAAAACAGACCTGAGAGTCACTCTAATCTTTAAGCTTACTACTCCTGCTCATTCCCTTTCTCTATCGTTACCTTTTTCAATGCTAGAGTGTCCCTGGAACCAACCGTGAGCCTTGTTACTGGATATAGATGCTGTTATAGATGACTTCATGTAGTTTTCCCCATTAGGAAGAACAGGCAGAGGGCCACAGGGACAAGTCATGGGTAGAAACCAAAGCACTGCCCTTGAGATTTACACGTGGCTCAGCTGGTGTTTTTACATAGGAATTAAGACTTTCTAAATTAGACTTAGTCTCTAGGGCAGGACTGCTAGATACTAGCCAACAATGATCCAGCAAGTGCACTGAAAATCTGGATCCATTGTGTTAAAGGTTGGAACAAAGCAACTATCCTAAGACTAAGGAGGTTAGAAAAGGATGGAAGTAAAACGGGGAATGAGCTCACTGAAGGGGTAGGAGAGGAAAGAGGAATGAGTTTCACAGAAGCCAAAGAGATGAATTCTTACAGCCAAGTTTGTCGCTGTCACTAGCAGGACAGGAGCTAAAGACAAGGCCATTCCATCTATGAAACAGCGGCTAGCTAATTGTACTTCTATAGACTAGACCAGACACAACTGAAATCAAGTGATATGAGAATCAGAGATGGGCAGATAAGACTGAACTGTGACACACATCAAGAAAGTCTGGAGTTTTTGAGAAAAGACAGAGGACTTGACCAGGACAAACCAAGGTATGGAGGGAACCAGAGAATGTCTTCTTGATAAGAGGAAGAAGCTAGAGCAAACAGAGAAGAGAACGGGTACTGACTGACATCTTAGAGAGGCGAAAGACTTTTCTCTGATGTCTGGAGGTGATGTATGGGGGGTAATTTATGCCCCCAAAGGGGGATAATGAGATCCTGGTCCTTCGTCTCTTTCCTTCTCAGCTTCCTATGAGATCATAGGTTTCCTCCATCACAAATCCCTCTCCTATCATGTACTTCCTCCCCACAGGCACAAAGGCAAAGGGGTCAAGCAAGCATGGACCAAAACTAACAAAGCTAGCACAGATGCTAAGTCCTAAAGATATGTCACCATCACCCTTTTCCTTTGTGAAGGAAAAGACAGGCCCTCTGTTTAACTGGAGAGTGTTATGGTTGACAGGGGCTGGAGGACAGTGATGAACATCTGGATCTGGCAAGAACAGATCTGCCACCAGGCATGGGCTCTCTGCATAAGGCTCACAGTCACAATCTATGGTAGCAATAATTAAAGGGTGTGACTGTGTCCACAAGGTGCTTCCAAGAACAGGGGATAGAAAATGGTGGCTCAGGATTAATGCTGGACAGACGGATGTACCAGAAGCCACTATGAAATGAAAAGGTAACTGAGTGCCAGGGACAGTGAGGCAGAAAGGATGACAAAGGCTTCTAGGTAGACAGGACTCAAGGAGTGGTCTTTGACAAGTCGCTGCTCCTTAAGGAACAGTGGGAAAGATGGAGGGATGCGCTCACCGAGTGAAACTGTAAAGTTCCCATTATCAGAATTGGTCTATGTGTGCGTCAATCAGAATGGGTCTAAGGCTGTGTCTGAAGATGTGAACTCTAAGATGAAGGTCACAAAGCTGCAAAACGTGAAAAATACTCAGAAGAGGCCAGGGTGGTGCTGTATAGCCTGATGGCGGGGGATACCAGACAGATGATGAGGAGTGAAAGAGCCACCTTTTCAAAGAGCACAGGGCAGTGACCTAAAGATGCTGGCAAGAGCAGCCTCTGAAGTCATGAGCGAACAGTTCAAGTCTCAAACAGAAGCACTACTGAGAGGACAAAAAATATTTTCAGTTTTTTAATCCCTCTTACTCAGCCGCCTACTAATCCCTATGCTGTATGTTTTTGGATTTTGTTTGCAGTGAGGAGACCAAACCCAGAGCCTCACGTGTGCTAGGCGAGCATACCTCCTGTGAGCTACCTCAGCTTCAGGGGATTTGCATGATTTGGGGGTCATCCTCTCCTACATGAGCACATCCTTCCACAACCAACTCCTCTCGTTTACTTCTTTAATTTTTCCTTCAAATTCTAGACAGTAGCACTATAAATCATTTAGCCAAAACAGAAATGAAAACCATCTCTACCGTCCATCCGTACTTCACATCCAGGCTGTTTCCTGCTCTTACCCAAGGGCTCTCAATGTGCTCTCCAATAAAAAGCAGTAATAAAAGAGCACCTGAAGCCATGGTGCTGGCACAAGCCTGCTATCCATAAACTTGGGAATGGGGGGTATACAGGAGCATCAAATGTTCCAGGCCAAGACAGCAAAACCCGCTTTCAAAAAATTTTTAAAGGGCTGGGGATACATTCAGTGGTAGAGTGCTTGCCTAGCATACCCCAAGCCCTGGGTTCAATCTCCAGTATAGAAAAAATAGATTTGAAAAGCCTTAGCACAAGTTCTGGTATGCAGTAATTACCCTAAAAAAATGGAGATCATTAACTTTGGAATTCTTCTGATTTCATGCTTTCTGGAAGCTTCTGTTTCCTAATTCTAATTCTTTTTATTTATTAAGCACAATTTAAATTTTTATGAACCTTTGTTACAAATAAATCATTTAGACTGTTTGGCTTTATAAATCAATCTAATAATATTCACTTTGAATTACATAAATCATTTTAATTCTATGTACTTCTTTATACACTTTAATTCATATTCCTTAAACAATAAACACCCATACATTAGCCCTTCTGTCATACGTAACCTTTTTATTAAAATTCTCAATAATTCTAATGAAATCAAATCATGAAGTAAAAAATAACAGCACCACTGAATTCTAAGCAAAACCTCCTTACCAACGTAAGAACTGGACATGCACCGAAGCAGCTTACAGTTTGTTCAACAAAGTTTTTAGAAACGTGTAACAGCTGGGCTTTATGCACTAAGGAGAAGAAGCTGCTCAGAGTGGTAGCTGTTGGCCCCTGGGCTTGCTGACCTCCCCCATCCCACCTGTCATACCAACTTTCACATTCTCTTCTTACTAATCCAGTCTTAAAGCTAAATTCAACTCCCCCTTATCCAGGGCAAAGGTTCAGAGAGGGAACGTAAGGACATTTCTAACCTGACTCCGAAACTGCACCAGTATTCCCTTGCTAGGAAATGCTCCTTCCGCACCTCTTCCCCTTCTCTCCACAGCCTTCCACCAGTGCCATGGAACCTTAGTGCTTAGGTTTCTACACAAAGCTGTGTGAGACGGAAACGTTTCTCTGTGGTGCCATCAGGAAAGCGGAAACACTGCTTACACACTTGGTTGGCTGAAAAATTGTTTGGAAGACAGTAAAAATTCAATACTAACTTTCTTTCACGAGAGTCAGTGGCAGCTAGGTTAGGAGTAAGTTTCACTGAAATTGAACAGTTCATATCCAGCTCAAGGTTCTCCGTTTTCCTTAAGGTTCTCTGCAAGGAAGGTTAGCTACAAGCACAGATTAAGAAATAAACAGCAATGTCGGTGTAGGTTTACCAATACTTTCCCTGCACCACGAATGACTTCGTAACAATAGCAGAAGCCAGAAAAATGGGATGTCCAGGACACACAATGAAAGTTTTCATTTGGGGAAAATTGAGGGGGCAAAAATACTTTTGGGGAGGGGCCTTAAAGAACACATGGATCCTAACACATAGAGAAGGTCTCAAACCAAAACCCAACAAATATCAAAATATGAATGCGTCCTCTGGGAGGAAAAGCAATTGAAAGACAAAGAAAAGAAAGATTAGCTCAAGCCGAACATCAGAACAGGTGGGACTCAGTCGCTCAATGTGAGTCCGGATTCTGGTGCTTCTCACAACAGAGGAATGGACTTGTAGCTCAGTTACAAAGCCATGGACCCTCAATTTCCCAGTGGCCTCAATCAATCCCCAGTCCAGGACAAGATGCTGAGCAAGATGCTAATTATTTCAGGCCACTGGGGTAAGCACTATTCCTGGCCACTGTGAGCAGCACCATGGATGAGGGTTTCTAATTCTCTTTGGTGATTTGGCTCAGTGTAAACAGAATTTTTTTTCTGGTCTTTCAGACGGCTAGGCAGGATAGGTCGCCAGCTCCAGATCTGAGAGAGGCCATTCTGCTCAGGAAACACTCTGTTTCCCTTGCATCCTTTTGACACCTTCCCTTACATTTTTATCTGACTATCAACTACCCAGTGAGCGTCCTGTGTGTTCACTTGGTCAGGCAGGAGCCTCTCAGCCTGAGGAAGAGCAGAAATGCATTGCAGAGCTGTTTCTCTGAGAAGCATTCTGAGATCCCTGGCTTGTGACTTGCCCCACTGACACTGGGAACTTAGGCGAGACCAATGGTTCTCCTGTTGAGAGCCTTTACTTAGTGACCCAACTCCCCTGTTGCTAATTCTTGAATTCTTCACCGGGAACTACCATCGTCACAATATACCAAGTCATTACCTAACATAGAAAGAGAAGGGCAACCCTGGTATTTCCGTTCAGAAAATGACGAGAAAGCTTGAAAGGTTTGGAGGTTTCTGGAGTGAGTTCTGCAAGGCAGTGCTGTTGCAGGAGAGTGGATCAGCTGACACCTGCCCTGGGTTTAGTAGGTCACATCTTCTTTGTCCCTTTAGAGGAGTGTTTTACTTTCCATATTTCTCCTTGAAAACTTCTGTTTACTTTCTTAAACCGTGGGCACCAGTGGAGAGGTCCCAGGTGTACATTCCAGGCACTCAAACAATATACACAGACTGAGCGTGTTTGGGTACCCAGCTCCAGGCTGAAGAATTTCTGAAGTTGAGAACAGATGAGGGAACGGGCTGGAATGTAAAAGGCAATGCCCTATGCGCCTGCAAAGCCAGATATAAAACCTATCATTATTACAAATAAAAACTAACCAATTTGCGCCATGCTTTTTCAAACTGCATTGCTCGCTCTCGGAATCTTCATTAAAGAAATGCAAACACATGCGCCCTGGAATGGGTAGGTGTAAAAGAACATTCTGCACAATTATATCTAGGCTGCCACAGATTTATCACATGCAGACATATATTTGGAGCATATTAATTCATGATGACAGCTGCGCATGG
The DNA here is from genome assembly GCA_001685075.1 of Bramus lutescens. Classification (NCBI taxonomy): domain Eukaryota; kingdom Metazoa; phylum Chordata; class Mammalia; order Rodentia; family Cricetidae; genus Bramus; species Bramus lutescens. The sequence goes on from LOEQ01001300.1 coordinate 112,456, forward strand.
CAAATGCAACAGTGCACAAGTTGGAATGCCGGAGAAAAATGCAACTACAAACCCCATGCAGACACACACACACATACGAGTTTCCCCCTCTCCATACACGTGGCCTCATAGAGATTTAACACAACTGAAAAGCCC
>LOEQ01001300.1:113057-143442 GCA_001685075.1 Bramus lutescens
CACCTACTGCGGCGGCTGGGAGGAGGGCAAGGCGCACGGGCATGGCATCTGCACGGGGCCCAAGGGCCAGGGCGAATACTCTGGCTCCTGGTCGCACGGCTTCGAGGTGGTCGGAGGCTACACCTGGCCCAGTGGCAACACCTACCAGGGCTACTGGGCTCAGGGCAAGCGGCACGGGCTGGGGGTGGAGACGAAGGGCAAGTGGATGTACCGGGGGGAGTGGTCACATGGTTTCAAGGGGCGCTACGGGGTCCGGCAGAGCTTGTCCACCCCCGCCCGCTACGTGGGTACCTGGAGTAACGGGCTGCAGGACGGGTACGGCGTGGAGACCTACGGGGACGGAGGTGAGCTACGTCGCGGGCGGCTCCGCGGTCTAGCGCGGTGGGCTCTCCTGGGCTGCGGGGACGTGGGGAGGACGCGAGGCGCACGTGTCCGGAAACCCGCCAAAACACCTGGGGAGCCTCCCACCCCCACCACCCCTCGGGAAGACTGCGTGGGTACGCGACTGGGGAGCCAGGGTCTGCTGCGATCTGGTTCCCCGGGCGAGCGGGGTGTCCACACCCGGGGAGTTAGGCGTGCATGTACCTGGCTGGGGCCAGCGCTGCGCTGCCATCAGGAGGGCTGGGCACGAGAGAGGACGCTGTCACTTGAGCCCGTCACATTACGTTCCTGATCCCTCCCTCTCCGGGCTGGGTTTGAAATCGCCACTGTTGGTGGAGTTAGACAGACGCCTTGGGCTGCTCGGCTGCCTGTCTGTGCTGACCGCCCCGCGGTTTGGTTTCATGTGGAGTCTCGTATTTCGCTTCTGGTCCTCTAGTTAGCCTAAAGATAGAAGCCAGAACCCCATAAGTAGGATGTTGGGGAGTTGGACCTTATGGAGGGTGTATTTTGAAGTGTCCTAGTTATGGGCAGCGAAGCGACCACGCACAGCAGGTGAAATTCTTAATTTTCTCTCTAACTTTCATTTGGCTCCGTAAAGTACTTTGAATTAGCAGAACTGTAATCTTTGCTGACCTGGAGATCTTTGGGCAAATTACTGATTTAAAAAAATGCTTTAGGAAAAAGGCGACAGAATTGCCATTTTTAAAAAAAGAAAAAAACTATAAAGAAAATAGAGAATGCTATAGCCCTGATATACATTAAAGGGTGTGGCCTAAACACACCTGGATGCAATTTAACAATGTTTGCCATATAAACTGTATATTATAAGCCAGGATTCATTTTTCTATCTAGGAAGAGCATACATTAGTGAAACAGGTGTCAAAACTTGATTAATTTCTTTGAAAACAAAGTCGAGGGAAACGAATGGCTTATGTTTTGGCAAAGTAATTTTTCTGATAATAAACAGAATCATATTTAATTGAAAAGGGTTGTAGGAGGCTATGTCACCTTTTGTAATTAAGCCGCTTCAGAGTTGGAGGACATTGAAGGGATCCAATTAAAAGTTTCTCCAGCCCATTGAAATCCCGTTATGTGATTGCTTATATAAAAGCTTATACAATTTGTACACTTCACTTGCTCAGAACACTTGGGCCGTGTTTCAAGTGCAAAACAGCAGAACGGTGGGATAAAAAAAAAAAGATCTTTTCACCCTCCAGTAGAAATAAAGGCTATGGGTCCCGTGGATTAAAGGGGGAGGGTCTTTATACTTTTCTATGGACCCTGAGGGTTCGAAACTAGCAGAAAATAACTTGTTAACAGCGTTATGAATGTTTGTTTCTGACTGGATTATTTTGGAAGCCCTAGCTCTAATATAACAAAATACTATGATCAACGGTGGAAAATTTGTTTTTTTTAATGTGATCGTTGTATAGCCCTTATTTAAAGAGCATAAAATGGACTTATTTTTATTAAATCTAATTACAATGTAGGCTTCTTTTAAAAGTTAAAACTCATTAAATGAAACCTGGTGGTTTAGAGTATTTGTTATACCTAGTAATCAAAACGCAGAGAGCACAGTAAAAGTCATCGTTGTGCCTGTGCTGTTTGTAAGGCCAAATACACCTCCAAATGGCTATGAATAATCTGCCTTCTGTTTGAAACCAACTTTGAACATTTTAAGACAAAATTCGGCATTACCATAGCACTGTAGATTTCCTTTTCTACCAAAAAAACCCTGCAAAACCCTGGTGTGCTATAATCAGAACAAAATTTCAACATGCAGTTCACTTTTGCATGCCTACTCTGTGCTAGTCAGCTTCTCACGTCACCACGTTTTATTAGAAAGTCAGTGATTTAAAAAAAAACTGGTCTAAACGAAGCTATATTGCCACAGTTTATTCATATAGAGGTTTAGTCCAAGTGGGACCATCAGCTTCTGTATTCCTAAATGTTAGCTTAATTCTGCCTCCCTTCCCGTGTATTTCGGGTGACAGTAGAGAGGGAAGTTGTAATTCCCTGTGAGAAGTATCACTTTATTTCACTAGAGATTTCTGTGTCGTGTTGCTGAAATAGAAACTCCCTAAATATTAAGAACCAAATGCGTCGTATTCATGAAATTCAAGTCTGGATTCCCAGATTCTTTTCTGCAAATTCCGATCTGCTATACTTTTTTTTTTAAACCTGCTCTAAAACTATGGAAGATTCTATAAAGATCCACTTTTCTGTTTATGTATTTGGGTTGGGGGGTCACATGTAGCCCAGGCTAGCTTCAAGCTGAGGATGATCTTGAACTATAAGCATTCTGCATCTACCTCGCCGGGACCAGATGGGGATGGAATCTAGGCGTCATTCACACAAGACAAGCACACTACCAACAGAACGACAACGTCCACCTCATCCATATGTTTCTGTTTTCTTTTATTAATGGAATTATAGCTGCATATAGCCTTTCAAAGCATAAGTTTGGCACACAGCAGTCCAAGTTTGACTAAAATTCATTCCAATCTGGATGTCATTCATTACAATATTGTGCAGTTAAGATGGATAGACCTTTAAAAATCAGTTCTCAAATGAACACAACATAAAATAAAACCTGAAAAAAATCCTTTGTTTTCATATTAGATACGCACTGGAATTTAGGGGTGGAAAATAGTAAATCACATCTCCTTTTGAACAAAAGAACTTACAGACCACCTGCTTCATAAAGAAATAGATTCTGTTTTCTAGGTTCATTGACAAAAGCAAACCTCTTTAAAGCTTCAGACCAACTACTTAGAATTTGAACAAGCTAGTTTCTACTGGTGCTGTGGATGTCCTGAAGTAATTCTCTACAATACTGTGATTACACAGCAACATGGAAGGTGATGGTTACCTTCGTTCCTTGTCCCTGTTCTATTTGATAGCCCCAAAGATATTTAAACTTTCTAATTACTGCTGCTCTTTAAACAGCCTGAATGTAGAAGCTGCTCTTTGGGAAGCCTAACTCCTGGTTTGATGTTAGAGCTGTCATTTGGAGGAAAGTATGCACTAGTTGTCCATCAGAGTTTCGGATCTGCTAAGATAGGATTGTTATGTTTTAAAAGACTAAATACTTACACCAAATAGCATCTTTCCAAATTATTTTAGCAAACTCATTCTGTAGAAAAGTTAGAATGATAAGAATATGGCATTTTAAAACAACAAAATGTTGGTGACTTGTTTTAGTGGGTGTATAAGGTTGTATAACTTTCATCATGCTCTTTAGATTTTATCTAGGAAAAGTCAAAATTGAAAGTTTCCAATAATTCTTTGTCTTTTCCTATTGGGGCAGCAGTGTTTGGAGACAGCTGTTTTTCAGTAGGAAGCTCATTATCATGAAAAACAAACAAACAAACAAAAACACTAACTTTTTTTTAGACAGGGTCCAGCTGTGTAGCCCAGACTGGCTGGGAGAACATGACCCTCTTGCTGCCTCAGCCTTCCAGGTGCTGGCATTGTGAGCATGTATTCCCATACCCAGCTCCCGAAATGTTTGTATGTGACAATCTTACCCTGTTTAGAGAGCTGCTGCGCCCTATCCCCTTCGGGAGTTCTTAGGTATGAAGATCCACTTAGACCATGGCAGTCATAGTACCAGACCCTTAATATTTCATTGTTGCCCCACTGTTGTTGGTTTATATAATATAAATATGTCAGCACGAGAAGAGAAGATGGTCTTGAAATTGATCCAAACCTTTGTCTTAGGAACAGTGCCTATTTACACAGTGATATTAACACCCCTAGCTCGCCCGGGCATGGGGATACGTGCTTGTAATCCCTACATGTAGGAGGCTAACGCAGGAGGAGTGAGAGTTCCAGGCCAATCTGAGCTACGTACTAAGACACCACCTTAAGAAATAACAGTACCCTCAATGGAATTAACACTTTTTGTATGTATTAAAAATAAATATATTCCAACCAGTGGAAACCTACAAGGTGATGTAAAATACGAAGTATGATCAAAAGACAGAACAGGATCAACATAGACTATAATCATGATTTATTTTCTATGACATTGGAAATTGTTAGGAACAACACCAAAGTAGTTACATTTAAATTTTATTCCAGATAGCTGTTCTGGGGTCATACTAAGGATAAAAAACATTGCCTTTAATTAAAGGAAATGGCCTTGACTTTGAAAATTCTAAGCTCCTTAATTTAGTCTTCATTTCCTCCAAAGAATATTCTAAAACCCCTATCAGGTTATTTTTTAAACTTATCTTTGGTTATTATGTAGAAAAATTCACTGAAAATAAGCTTATTTTATATGTATATACTCCTATTATGTATTTATACTCTAGTTAGACTTTTTAAAAGTATAATATTCATTGAAAAATTATCTGATCAGCAAAATTTTAATGGACACTGTCAAGTATTCAATAATTTTTAAAAAGTTTCTTTCATCTCATCAGTTCTTTCAAGCTCTTTAAACTTAGTCTCCAGGCACCCAAAGACCACAGGACACATAAGCCATGAACGAGTCTGAAACATTTGCCTTCCTTTGAGAATCAGTTCTTGCCCTTAGGCATTTGCAGTGTGTGGTGAGACTGCCAGTGCTCTGGCTGAGACCAGGGAGAGCCATACAGAGCATGGCCAGGAGAAAACCAATTTATCAGGTAATATGCTGCTGTGCGCCCCCCACACACACACACACTGCTGTCGTGTCCTCAGGACTCAACAGTTTGCCCTTCCCTGAGTGTAGGATGTTTCATGTAGTAAAAGAACCAAGACAGCTCCTTAGACAACTCATGTTCCAAGTATTCTGACCACTTCGTGCTTTTTAAAACGTTCTGGGCATGAACCTCACAACCATTTTCAGTTCAGTTAGTAAGACTGTGTTTGAAACCATTGCTAAAATACATTGTGTGGTGCCCCCCCCCCGCGTGGCAGGCAGTAAATCTTTGATGCTTGCAGAAGGGGGAAGGTAATTCCCAATGATCACTTTTTTGTATTAGGGGGAAATGTGGTTCACGGCTCCAAGTGTGTAACTCACTGATGAAGCATTAGCCTAGTATGTATAAGGTCTTAGGTTCAGTTTCCAGAGACACACACTCATCAAACAATGGTTTCTATGCATGTCTACCACTCATAAAAATTTAAATGAAAAGCAGAAGTCTGGCTATCATTAAAGCCATAAGAGTCAAAGTCATTCACACGTGGATGAAAAGTGTTACCAGGTTGCCCCAAGACGTGTGTTAAATTTAACCCTGGCCCTTCCTGCCCAGGGTACTCTTCTCTCAGTGTGCAGATGCCGTCCCCCAAAACTCACACACTCTGCCAATCTGTTCTCTCAAAGGTACCTACCAGGGCCAGTGGGCTGGAGGAATGCGGCACGGCTACGGTGTGCGCCAGAGTGTGCCATATGGCATGGCCACGGTGATCCGCTCCCCACTACGCACCTCGCTGGCCTCACTGCGGAGCGAGCAGAGCAATGGTAGTGTCCTTCACGATGCTGCCGCTGCTGCTGCAGACAACCCGGCTGGCACCAGAGGTGGCTTCGTGCTTAACTTCCACGCGGACACAGAACTGGGCAAGAAGAAGGGTGGCCTCTTCCGACGGGGCTCCCTGCTTGGCAGCATGAAACTGCGCAAGTCCGAATCCAAGTCTTCCATCTCCAGCAAGCGCAGCTCCGTCCGCAGCGATGCAGCCATGAGCAGAATCAGTTCCAGTGATGCCAACTCCACCATCAGCTTCGGTGACGTTGACTGTGATTTTTGCCCTGTGGAAGACCACGTGGATGCCACCACCACAGAAACCTACATGGGCGAGTGGAAGAACGATAAGCGCAATGGCTTCGGCGTCAGCGAACGCTCCAATGGCATGAAGTACGAAGGCGAGTGGGCCAATAACAAGAGGCATGGGTACGGCTGCACCGTGTTTCCCGATGGCTCCAAGGAAGAGGGAAAATACAAAAATAATATCCTAGTCCGTGGAATAAGGAAGCAGCTTATACCAATAAGAAATACAAAAACTCGGGAGAAGGTGGATAGAGCAATTGAAGGCGCACAAAGGGCTGCCGCCATGGCCAGAACCAAAGTGGAAATAGCAAACTCAAGGTATGTAAATACAGGACGGGTGGTTTGGCTTAAGGTGGGGATGGAGGTTCTCAGAACACTGCAGTTTCCTCTATGTCTGCTGATGGTATTACCAAGTAGGTTCTGGTTCACTAAGAGGTGGGGGGGAGACTGAAAATGATCGACTCCAATGAAATGAGAGTGAGAAACCATTTTCATAAGGCATTGAAGGAACGTGGGGCAACCTTTCTCTTCCAAATTGTGTCCCTAATATTTAACAACCTTATGAAGTGCATTCAGACATCCTTCTAAGTCCAGAAAGTTATTATTAAAAGTACCTCTGAAATACTGCCACTGCTATGTGTGTTTAAAAAATCCCTTTATGTAAAAACATCTACAATATTGACTATATACTTTTATTACAATATTAGGCTGAACATATTTACAGCTCCTCAGTAAGATTATTCTAACCTAGTAGATTAAAATTCTGTTCATTGAGGCCTTCTAGGTGAAACCAGCTTTGGGAAAGATGCAGAGGTCTAGGCAAGGCAAAAGCGGAAGGGGTCAGGATGAAATCTAGAATGCATGTTGAAAAAGCCAGAGCTCCCCTACAGGAACAGGCAGGGGACCAGGGCTGGGAAGGAAAGATTAGATCCCTGGTGTATTAAAAGGAAGGGGGTAGAGAGAATTTGACGTGGACAGATGGGGTTCTTACTGTACCAGAATTGGAAAAAAAAAAGTAGAGCATTCAAGAGGGGGCTGGCCTAAGCAAGAGGAAACGGGTCGGTAAGAGATGGACAAAGGGATGCAGGAGGAAACGGGTAAGAGATGGACAAAGGGATGCATATTGGCGTGCGAGAGTTCTGTGCTTGAGCTTTTACTCTAGAAACTAAGCTCCATGGTTCAACACAAGGGATGGCGGCACCTGTTAGAGTTTTATCAAGGATAGGTACCGTCGGTTAAACAGGGTGGTTTGGCTTGGATGTTTTAGTTTTAGGAGTTAAGGACTGGACATAGTTATGTGTGACTTCAGACATAAATTTGGCGTAGAATATTTAAAATCCTGTTTCTGCTTCAGTAGTACTTGTTCGCCTTAGTCAGCTGTCCTCTGAAACCACAAAATATTAGCACATCTTCGGGTTTTCATTCTTAGTACTGAATCCGTGAGTAGTCTCTTCCATTTTGGTTGGAGCATAGGAAGTTACAGTACTTGAACATCTTTTAAAGATTTATTATTTACGTATAAGTGTCTCTGAGGTTCTGTGTACCACATGCTGGGTCCCCTAAAGGTCAGAAGAGGATGTCTGGTACCCTGGAGCTGGAGCAATAGACACTTTTGAGGTACTGTGTGAGCGCTAGAGACTAAACCCTGGTCCTCTGCTAGAGTAGCGCATGCTCTTAATGACTGAGTCATCTCTCCAGCTCCAGAATTTGAACTTTTAATACACAAAAATGCTAACTTCATAACTGTTCTTTAACACTTCAAGAATTCTTAATTCATTTTGTTTTGAATGCTCCTGTTTTAAGAGCACTGTTGGATGAAAAAGCTCACATTTTTGTATTCTATTACCACTCACTGTTTTCCTCAACTCTAACTTCCACACAGGGTTTCTCCTGCACTCTTTCCCAAGCATCCTCTGTCGTAATGATCTTCTTTGCTAAGCTCTAGATCTGCATGAATTTCAGGGTACTAGGCTCCTGCAGTCTCGCTGGCTTTCATGGCCCTCAGCTCCCTTTTAGAGCTGACACTGCATCCTTTGCTTGCTAGGCCCTAATCTCTAATTTTAAACACACTCCTGGAATCTTCCATTCCATCCTCTCCTGACAACAAGTTAGTGACACACTACAGGCAAGTTCAGGCTTAGTGGATGGCACATAAACCTGTGTGGGACACTCTTGCAAATGATGTATTCTAACTATTGGTTTTTATGACTTATTGAAATTAGAGGAAATCACCTAACTTGAGGGCATACTTGTGGCACAGAGATGGTCTCTGACTATCCTAACATCATCAAATGTTTCCCTAAATCAATGCTATATTCTTCTGCTGAAAGACTTTGAGAGAGTATCATGCAGTTTGGGGACATTGTGTCATATGCTAATATATTGTATCATATAGTTATAGTTCAGACATCTTTTGATCTTAGACTTTCAGCAGCTCAGATTTCATTTAAGAACTTAGAAATATTCAATGCATTATGTTGGGTGAAATAAACTAGGGACGGAAGGACAAATACTACTTGGTCCTACTTAAATTCATCATCAATGACTAGCATGGGTCCCAGCTTTGCTGCTAAAGAAATCTTAGCTAGGAGAGCAGCTGTGATTATTTCAAGAAGGAAGCATGCCTAGCCACCCCTAAGCTTCCATGCCAATAGCTGACCTCAGCCTCCCTGCTATGTAGATGGCATGCTCTCTGAGAGACTTTCAGACCAGGGAGAATATGCCAGCATCCAAACCCAGACCCCTTGTCTTTCCTTCACCCATGTTTACCCGCTGATGGGACCTGACCAGCTGGGCTCGCTTCAATGATTCCTATGGATCCCTTAGAGCATTGTGCTTGCTGTCTAGACATCTGTTTGGGTAGAGAAGACTACAGGTCAGAGCTCCAGAACTTGAATGGCTCTGAGTTCTCATCGATACACTCCCCTCAGATTCAGAGGTAGAGATTTCCCACTGTCCATCTGATGGCTCTGCTCCCAACACTCAAGGACCATTCTCTCAACTCCTTCTCCATCCAGCAGTTCCTTCAGTCCTTCTTGTCCTTTCACCCTGTGTCTCATCCGGTCACCATCTACTTCATTGTGGATCCAGTAATTCCTTAGGTGAGATGCTCAAGAGGCTCCTACTACTTGAGAAAAATATTGTAAGGAAGAGAAAGCATTTGGTTGACAGAGCAAGCGAGAAGAGATCCTTGCGGAGCCGTACTTCTTTAAAATCTGTGGCTATTCAGGGAGGAGTGCAGTCAAAAGCAGTTTGGTGGTAAGCCAAACCTCAGGAAACATCCATCAGAGAAGAGGGATGGGGCACTATGAGAGTACAAGAGAGCTGGCCTAAAGCCGCTGAGGACCTAAATGTGCACTTATGCTGGGGTCACCCTATCACCTCAAGAAGAGGCAAACAGCTAGGTTAGAGAGCTCACAGGAGTGACTCATTCTGCTTACCTGTTCTGCTACGGTTTTCACTGAAGCTAGTGGGGCTCACTGGTGTGTAGCTGTCCAGGCTGCAGTCTGGAGATGTCTGTAACCATGGAACAGGACAAGTAGTTGTGAGGGACTTGTGCTGCCACCATCGACCTTCTAGTGACAAGAACAGTCTCTGGACAGGAAATGTTGAGAGGAACACTCCTCTCCTCCCTGCTAGCCCCATATGTACGACTGTCATCACAGGCATGGATATTAGCAGTACAGAAACAGAGAGTGTATGAAGGGCCCTGGGTTCAGTTGACCTGATGCACAGGTCAGCTTGCTGTGTCTGTCTTCAGAACTCTTGGGCAGATTCCACACTCACCCGTCATAGAGTTAAATATGAAAACACCTCACACTTTTCTGTAGGACTTTTAAAGACTGCTGGGCATACTTTTACAGTTCCATGTCACCTTCCCACCAGAATGTATCCTTCTTTCAGAGTGGTAGCCCTTCTACTTGGAGCTTTGCCCTGGCTCCCCCGGCCAGCTCTTCAGTCCTCACTCATGTCAGTAAACGTCCACAAGGAAGGTACACAGGACCCCATTCTTTCCACTCCATTTCCATGCTCCTCGGTGTGGGTTAAGTTCCCATGTTTATCGAGTTGCCATTGCATGTTGATTCCATATGTTCTTCCCATATGGAATGGGAGGAACTGACCCTGCTGGTAGCTCTGGTCCCTTCTGTATCCCCAATATGAGCTTTGATCAGGGGATCAATGGATGAGAATTAAGTTCTCATGGCTCAAGGTTTGAATACTGCCAGGGCTTCTAACATGGTTTTGCAGTGCATCTATGAACCAGAGTTTGAAGGAAGAAAGTGTAGTGCTAACATTTTGTTGTGCTGTAATCTGATAGTCAAGGAAGTGTAGAAGATGCAGAAGTGATGTCACGGGTACCCCTTTTCCTGGTGAAACCAGCGGGACTACAGGGTACGGTGAGGGGAAGAGCTGTAAGCTGACAAGGTGTCTCCATTCTCCGGGGGAGCTGAGCTGGTCCAATAATAAACAGTAATTCTTCCACAGATTAGGAACCCCCAGGAATTCAGTCTGCAGTGATTATAATAACATTGGTTCATTCTGTGCATGTGACAGCAACAAAGTACGAGTGAAGCCAGAGAGAGAGCCTGTTGTCTCCCAAGAGTCAAAGTTCCCTGAATATTCAGCTGTCTTTATTTGATTTGATTTTTCTGAAAGTTTCTCTTGTTCTGCCTCTTTCTTGGGACTGTTTTCTTAATCTGAATCATATCTGAGCCTAACATAGGAAGTCAATCAGGATAGATAGGTCAGTCCTTCATAAAAATCTTTCACTTACTTTACACTTCACTTGTGAGCAGTTAAAATTCAAAGTCACCTGTGAGTCAGTGCATGGTATGGATCCAAAATAAACTGATTACTACTGATTCTAGCTGTGGGGGTGGGGGAAGATTTAGATGGCGAGGTATTCTTCATTCTGTACCAAGTTGTGGAAAGTCAAGTCACTGAAATTCTCAGAATCTATTAGAAGAAGAATATTCTTCCTCATCAGAATCAAAATGAAAAGTTCTGCTTTTTTTTCTGCTGTCTTAGCAACTTTTGTTTACTCAGTGTTTTTGAAACAGCCTTGCTGCTGTCTTGCCCACACTGGACTTAAACTAGTAATCCTCCTGCCTCAGCCTGCAGAATCTTGGCATGACGGGCCAAGACACACACTCTCAATTAAGAGCAATTTCATGTTATTTATTCTGATTTTTTTTGTTATTGTTCTTCCACTGGGGGGACTAGTTAATTCTTAGGTCTGAGCACAGTACACAACAGTTTCTTGTTTTGTTTTTACTTTTTTTGATTCGTTGTAAGATTTCACAACATCCATTCCAATCCCACTTATTCCCCTGTCCCTTTGAATCTGCCCTCTGCCCTTGTAACTTCCCCCCAAAACAAAACCAAGTTGAAAGGAAAAACCAAAACAACAAAACCAAACACTGACAACAAAGCCATGAAGAATGTTGTGGAAGCTGTAGTGTGGCCTGTTGAAACACACAGTGTAACCTTCAGTCCATTATGTCCATTTGCAAGTGTCCATTACAGTAAGTCTTTGGTCTGGCTCAAGGCCTCTGGTCTCTGTCATACCTCTGGTAATGGGCTTTCACAGGGGTCCTCCCAGACATCGGGTCATTATCCTGTGTCGTGGAGATCCTGCTGTTTTGGATCTGTAGGTTAGTCCCTTTCACATGCTCCAAGAGTTCGTGGATGGGGTGGCTGTTGGGGTGGGCTAACTCGTAGCCCCAGTTCAGCACAGTAGTTTTTGCGTGAGGATGATTTCTTTCTAATACCTTGGTAACTAACTGATCAAGGAGCCTACTTAACAGATAACACAGACATGTCCCACTGAACAGAGCATGGGTTATCATCCTTGCCTGGATGCTGGTGTTCTTCACATCATCATCCTGTGCACTTTACGCCAAGCTGGACCACATGAGCACAGTTATAAGCGCCAGCCTGCTCCATGGGGCTGAGGATGTGGCTCGGTGTAGAGTACTGGCATAGTATGAGGCTATGGGTTTGATCCTCAGCATCACCCACACATGAGGACCCATTTCCAGCATCTTAAGCATCTTATCTGTATGGAATCAGTACATGGTCTATAGGCAATTATATCTTTAAGAGTCAAGAAAACAGCATTTTTAAAAGATATGTTTCTCCTCATTACCAAAGAATGTGTATTCCTGCAGGAGCAAACAAGGAGCCTGCCCTAACTTCTTCCCCTTACTCATCTGTGGAGTATTTAATGACAGACATGGCTTCTCCATTTCAAGGCCCTGAAGCCTTCCCTAGGATCCTCTGTGGGTATGCAGAGAGAACAGCTGGACCCAGAAAGATGACCTCCCAGGGACAGTTCTGTCCTGCCCCCAAGCCAGGAGTGAGGCTTGGCTGTTGGAGTGCTGGAAGGCATAAGTCGGGAACACAGAGAAACTACTGTGGCAGTTCTGTCCCTCAGCCCTGATGTTACATCACTCACCTGCTATTTAACAGCCCATTGCACACAACTCAAGAGCAGATTGTTAGAAGAGTCTTCTAGAGCATTCTCATACCTTCGTTAGGCTGTCTTGCTTCTAGGACCCTTCTTCAAAACCTCTTTCTCTACCTCCCAAATCTGGGCTCATCAGGAAACTCAGGCAATGAGGTAGGCGTGTGTTTTGATGAAGTAGATGTAACCACATACAAATTTAGTGAAAATTAGTGTTAGGCTGCAATCAATGCCACACTGTTAACCAGACTTTCAGAATATTACAGACATACTTCTTAAAGCCCAAGTCATATAGGCATGGCTCTGGGTTTGACTAAACAAGGCAAGGAGAAGATGTTCTATGTGGTAGGAATGGGATTTGAGGCAGTATTTAATCCTGCAGGGATTGGTGTAGTGAGAACTGGCTTTGAAAATAGGAAAAAAGACTGAAATTAGCTAGGTTTGAGGTCGTGTGTTGACTGACTTTCAACTGTAACAATTAGAGTTCATGTTGTACAAATTTCAACAAATTCCGTCTTATTTAGTGTGAAATAGAGCACATTCCTGATACTCTAAATATGAAGAATTGAGGCAACAATATCTTAAGTGTAGCTGTGTTTATAATGAAAGCCGTAGGACTTTTGTGTTCGCCCAAGCTCCTCGGAATTGTGATGACATTCACAGCGCTGTCCTGTATGTGCTCTGACCTCAGCTCTGAGGCAGAGATGCTGTGTTTTTGGGCGAGTGGCAGAATCCCATGTGAGAGTGAGTACAGCTGTGGGTGCCTCCCAACAGCAGCTGCCAGCAGCCCGAGCTCCCCATCGCAACTTTCCATTATGGATTAAGCTGACTCTGCCAATCTCCCTTTACTCAAGACACCAAACTGGACGCTTGCAAGACTAGCGCCTTGCAAATCTTTGAGATGCTTTTCTTATTATAGATGAAATATGAACATTGTGTTTAGGAACGGGATCCAGCAAATGCCAAAGGTATTTATGTAAGTCATTCAGCTTTAGTACAACGGCCTCCTGAGAATAAAATCAAATCAGCTTTTCAGAATTTTGACCTTCTGTTTCAGTTGGTGTTTCACATTTGTTGTATAATATGCTAAATTCAAACTAAGCTGCTTTCTGAGAAATTTAATTAATATGTAAGGAGTCAAGATTGGCTTCAAAGTGCTGTACTCTTTTGAAGACAATCTTCTTAGGAGTTCTGTGTGGGCCAGGAGAAACGTATTAAAGGCAACTGGTGTGTGTGTGTGTGTGTGTGTGTGTGTATTCACATACATATGCATATATACACATATACATTGTCACTTTCTAAACAATGCCAGAGAGTAATACATAATTTGCATTTGATTTTTACTAATTTTTTCTGACTTAAAGTTAAATTTTTTACAAATTTAATGGTATCAAATAATCAAATTTTGGTTTCAGTTGTCAAAAGTCTTTTTTATGTTTTACTACATTGGTATGAAATATTTTTTAATTTGGTTTTGTAACTTCAAGATTTCACACTTTTCATATATTGGGACTTGAGATACAAGTGAGGACCCACTTAGTCAGAATATACATGGGAGAGATATTCCACTGAAGCCAGCAGTTTAGGGCTCAAGTAAGAACAAAGGCACATCAAGCAACAGAAGTTAGTCAGAGACTGACCAAAACCATTTTGGAGAGGAAAGGGTGTATGCCACCCTACAGGTCCCAGGCTACTAGTCCTTTACTGAGTGAAGTCAGGGCAGGACTCTAGAGGCAGAAACCGAAGCAGACCATGGAGGAATGCTTACTGTTTCCATCCCCACGGCTTGCTTAGCCTGATTTTATATAACCCAGGACCACCTGTCCAGTGGCCTGGACCCTCCTACATCAATCATTAATCAAGAAAATGATTGCACATGGACCAGTGTGAAGGAGGCAGCTCTTCAGTTGAGGTCCTCTTTTCCCAGGTTTGACATTTAACCAGCACAAAACACATACTAACCAATCCATTTTCTAAGACCTGATTCTTAGTGAAATATGAATTTTAGTCATTCTTTGAACCTATTGATTTTCAAGTAAATGTACAGTTATTACTAAGACTTTTCCTAATAGACTTTAGTTGGAACAAATTTTAAAAAAAAAATTACCTGTGGACTAATCAGTTGTTGCTTTGAGTTTAGATATCACGTGGGAGGAGCTTTATTCCAGTATAAGACTGAGAGCAGGCTTCTGCAGGTGGCATCTAGCCTGAGGCTCCCAGGATGAGTGGATCTTTTCTAGAAGGTGGAGTCATGGAGTAGAGTACACAACACAATTATCCACTAATTAGGGCATGTTGAAATGCTGAGTGTGATTGGAGCTCTGTGGGGGAATGAACTGAGGCTTACTCTAAGATAGGGGAATACTGTTAATAGATGTTCAGCAGAAGACTCACAGGATCACACTTAGAAATCTCGCTCTGGGTGCTGGTAGTATAGGGTAAGCAGGGCAGTCGAACCAGGAGCAGGCGACATGGGCACCTGCTAACTACTACCCAAGACAAGAGCCCGCCCTTGAGCTTCGCAGGGCAGTGGGGGATGGCACGAAAAGCCCGTGCATGCACAGACCCACCAGGGCCATCTTAAATGGTTGAGCGGGTGTGGGAAGAGTGGGCCTAGCTCTGGATTTCCGGGTTAGGCTGGCTAGATGGAGCACTGTTTACTCAGAATATTGGGTTTCATCTTTTTTCATTCATTCTTTAAAAAGTGTGTGTGGGAGGGCTTTCCACCTGCCTCTGTCACCTAAGTTAGCTAATTACGGTCATTCACCAGCAGGCCTAGCTCAATCTCGATATTTGACTTCTCAAATTTCTAATTGATAATGGGGAAGAACTCAGGGAAATTTGCACAGTACTTCAGATCCCAACTTTACAGAATCAAGATATTCATAGGGCATGCATAAAAAGAAGAGTTCTGTACATGTGTTACCTGACACAACTCTTTCTAAAAGGGGCAAGTAGAACAGTTCTCACATTAGGTGACTAGAAATCTCTTGCCTTGTGACAACTCATTCAGGTATTTGGATTTGTGAAATGGTGCTTTTTAAGATTTGTGTTCAGGAGATCTACCCAGTGAGCAAGATGTATGTTGTTAAACTATTTTTTTTCTTGGCAACATCCTAGAACAAAATATCATTCTTGCAAATTATTATGCCACAGAAATGCCATTGAGCAAACATTTATATAGTTCAAGCGCTGTCCAAATATGGCACTAAGCCCTAGACATATGAAGATGGATAAGAAAATACCCAGCCCAATGCAGAGTACTACTGTATATCCCAGTGCTCTGGAGCAGCAGGATAGAAAGAGGCCCTCCCAGGAGGCAAATGACACAGCTTTAGCAAGTTTTTCAGCAGACACTTGACTGTGTACTCTACACAGGCAGCTTTCTCTACCTACAGTGTCTTCCCATCAGATCATCTTCCATTGCCTAACCCCTCTTAGATGTTGTGATTATAATCCCTAGGGGGCTATAGCTAAAAGAGAAATTGAATCCATTCCCCCACTTTCTCTCTCTTCATCTTTGTGTTTTGGGGGGGTTGTTGTTGCTGTTTTGAGACATGGTCTCACCATGTAGCTCTGGCTTTCCTGGAACTCACTATGTACACCAGGTTGGCCTCAATCTCATAGAGATCCACCTGCTTCTGCTTCTAGATTTCTGGATTAAAAGTGTGTACCAATATGCCCAGTACTAAAAATGTCTCTTAAAATAAGAGAACTTGATGATTATAATCTTGATAATAGGATTTCATGTCATATTTGGAAAAGTGTACGTTGGTTGACGGCAGGCACTCTGGTTCTCTGACTCTCGGAGTCTTTTTCACCACCACCCCTTCCTAGATTTCCCCTGCCTTATGAAATTATCAAAAAAATTTTAATTTTACTGAATTAAATTATTTTTAAACTCTATTAGATAGAATTTTGAGAGGTCGTAGGATCCTCTTAGCAGTATTTGGATCCAGAGATTTAGAAGTCAGTTGTTTGATTTGTAAATTAATTTTTGCTGCTGTTTCCAGATGAAGCAGTATGTGCAACACTAAAACATGTCTCCTATGCTCAGGGTGCACTAATGCATGATCTTTGTCCTTGGTCTGATGATAGTAGCCTGGTTGATAATACCATTTGGCCATAGGAAAAGCCAAATAAGAAGTTACCTGGTGCCTGGACTATGGCATGACCTTGACTTTGTCACTTTATCTAATCCCCACAACAACCCTGTCTGTAGTGCATGGAGAATTAGGAGATGAGGTCCCCAAAATGTAACATCAGAAGCTAGGTGATTCTCATTCTCTGAGTTTTGAAAACTGGGGGAGGTATTTTTTCTTAAAGCCATGTTTACTCCTTGGGTTCATAAAGGCCGGCCTGGCCAGGAGCGATAGGTTTATGGTGAAAAACAGAGATCTCGCCTCACAGAGAAGAAAAGATCATTTATTCCTAGTCAAATATGAGTGGCCATAGCCCAGGAACACAGCTTCAGATTGCCTTGCATGGCATAGTCCACTGGGGAAGTGGTTACATGAACACTCATTCCAAGTGGTAAGTCACAGAGCATTTACAAATACATTGGTGGAAACTACAGATAAGAACGTAACAGCAAAAGTGCCCTAGGCTTCAGATGCTGCCTGGTGGTATTCTTAGCTTTGGGATTGGTAGAGTCTAGTGACCTGTTAAGGGTACTTTTCCAAGAGTTTGATGAACCGTTGTAGAGGTGTCATGACAGACACAGACTTCAGCAGTGAGTAGCTAATAAGGGGACTAACGATAGTCTATGACAATTTGATTCTGGATCCACCGTGTCTCCAGAGTCTACAATCAGGAGATTCTAATAATCAGCCACTCGACATTATAGACTCTTGAACATAGAGATGACTTTTCCTCTCTCTAGGAACTTAGTTCTTGGTATTTACTCATAGATTACATCTTACCACTGTTTTCTTGAACCAATAATATTCTTTGAATAGCCACAAATCTTGCAGGTGTTAGTATATCATGGTAAACTCCAAGGGGAGAAAATGCTGAAAATGCATAAGAGAGAGGGTCGCTGAGGACGCATGAGACTGAGCTCTGAAGAGTGAGGGGAGAAGTAGATGGTGGCAGAGGTGCTGGAGACGGAGGAAGATGCAAACAGATGCAATGGGCAGGAAGCACGCACAGTGTAAGCTCACACAGGCAGTTGGATTGTACGGTTTCCACAGGAGTCGCATTGCCTCTGGGAAGACATTGTGTCTCCTCCCCTGCAGCCTATCACAGGGCCATCTTGAGAGTTCCTCCTCTTCTACAAGGTACACAATGAGCTTGAGAGCATGAGATGGGGCATAGATAGAATTTTTACTTTTCAGGCTTCCTAGGGTATTTCAAGGCATACTGAAGTATGGGAAGTAGACATTGGGTTATGTTGAGATGTGATTTTGAAGGTTTGCAGAGTGTGGTGCAGACTGTGGGAAGTCTTTGAAGGGATTTAAACAGCCATCAGCATGTGAGATGTGCGCTCTTGCTGAAACGAAGGAGAGATTCAGTAGAGCCTTATCTGTAAACATTTTTTCCTTTAAAAAATAATATTTTGTTTATATTTTTGTTTTTGAGAATCATATTGTTTGTTTTTACTCACATCATTGTACCTTGAATATTTATCTTAATCATTAGTCCCCCATCCTACTTCCCCCATATTGTGTGTGTGTGTGTGAGAGAGAGAGAGAGACAAAGAGAGAGATTGGTTTTTGTCTCCCATCCTCATAACCTTCTCTTTTTGCCTTCTAACCATTTAAAATTCTTCCTTTCCTTTCATGCCCCCCCACACTCACTTTTACTTCATGATAGATGTATGCATTTGTGGAAGTTTTGATAAACATTCTGGTCAAGGGAAGGGATGGTAAAGATACAGGATAAGATTAGCAATACTTGGTAGACCAGAAATGGGGAAGAAGAAATAGAAGCTACTCTTAAGATGTGTATCTGATATTCTAATGCCTCTGTTAGGTTAACAGAAAGATTTCCAGTATTTGCATGGCTTATTTCAAGCATATGAAACAGTTCGTCTTTCTGGTTCTTTTTTTTTTTTATCCGTGATGTGAACCAGATTGCTAAAGAAAACTCAAATCTTAGCTCTGACCAGATATGTGGATCCCCTCCTCTGTCTGGTTTTGAACCAGACTTGACATTTCTTAGATTACTCAATAAACAGAGTAGAACAATATGACATTCTGCTTTCTGATTCCAGATTTGTCCTCAGTCAAAGTTGGCAGGGACAAAGGGAAAGGGCCATTTTATTTAAACTTGCTTCTATTTTAGAGATCACTCTGATTTTTATTCAACTTGAAATCCTGATTAAAATAAAAAGCAGTGAGAATGAAGCTTGACAAATACTGCAAAATTATGACATCATTGATATGGCTTTTTACATTGATTGGATATAGGGAAAAGAATGTTAAATTTCAGACAATAACAAAATGTGCAAACTAAGCATGCTACCCTGACCCAGTCCTTAGTACAGAGCCACTCTGGCTAGGTGTGATGTTTGGCATTGCTGCATGCAGGTCTTGTTGCTTGGCAGAATAAGCTCTAAATAGCTCCATTCATTAAAGGAAAAAAATCCCTCTCACTGGCCAGCAATGGCCAGAAGCAGCTTTCTGTAATCTCCATTCATGTCACTTGCAATCATTTGTGCTTAGATCTTCTGATACATCTGGGCGAACATCTGTTTATCTGAACAAGGTCATCCTGGCTTCACGTAACTACAGTAGGGACCAGGGTGGACTCATCTGTGCCAGCGCCTTTCATGGACCAGCAGAGTTGCTCAGCAAAGGCCGGCAAGCAGTTTAGGGCATGTACAAGATGATCTTCAAACCACTTTCAATGTATCCATAAGACTCTCGGCTCACAGTGCTTAGGGAATCAGCTTAGCTGTCCTGGAATAGCCACGACAGTAGCTTTCTGTTGAGAGAAGCTTCTTGTGTTGAGCACCATGTTGAAGTAGGACCCATCTGTTCATAGCCTCCCCTCAGCAGCCTGACAGAGGTGCTGAATGTCTTCCTAGCCATCTGGTGGCTTGCACTGTGGTTCTCATCACTGTCCCCCTATCACGTGGAGAGACATTCAAAATGCTCTGAGATTTCTGGCCTAATGTCCTCCCCAAACTCTTGTCCAGATTCTAATTGATAACCTCTAACAATGTCTCAAATTTCTTGATGGTTTCTGTGCACAAAATCTCTGTGAGTCCATGTTCCTGAGCTCCTGCTCCCTGCGTTGCTTTCTGTAAACCCTGGGTATCCTAATATGCAGACGGCATGAACAAGGCAAGGGTTGATTCCTTCATGTCTGCACTCAACTCCATCTTGAGATCTTTAATTAAACCCTTGCCTTACATGGTCTTACACACTGTAATATGAACTTGACAATAAAAAGGTTTTTCTCTTGGAGTGCTAAGAATTAAATCTAGGGCCCACGCATGCTACACAAATGCTCACTACTGCACTGCTTCCATAGCCAGTGAAAGTGTACTCTCTGTGCTTCAGTAGTGTATAGTAACTCAACCTGTTACTGCAGTTACTGAAACCTGTTATCAAGTAAGGGGACAGTCACTACTATTTAATTCCACAAGGAAAAACAAGAGTAAGAAAATCATACCTGGGGATTGGTTGGTTTAAGTGGTTTTTTTGTTTGCTTGTTGCTTCAGCTTCAGCATCTTCTATGCTGTATGATTTTGGGTTTTAAAGTTCACTTAGTCAGCTTTCATGTTCAGCTGCTGTATTTGTCACGCTTGAGCCTTCACTGCGTATCATAAACATGTTTCAGGGGGAATGGGATAAACCGCCAAAAGGAAGATGAAGACACCAGGGCGGGTGGGTGCTAACCCCGAGGAAATGACCAGTAAAGTGGTGTGAGTACTGGGAATTCTGGCACAGTAACTATGCCTGAGGCCAAGCAGAATTGGTTGAGCATGATATCATAAAGAATTTGGTCAGGACAGAACCAGAGGTACAGCCCATTGTAATTCCAGCACTCAGAAGGCAGGAGGAGGATCATGAGTTCAAGGACAGCCTAGGCTATGTTATTGAAACCTAGTCTCAGAGGAAAAAAAGGAAGTTGATGAGGGAGCAGCATTTTAGAGGAAAGCGCTGCCATGAATTACCAGAGATGATAGAGGTACTACCAAGGAGGGAAGCCATCTGTACCAGGTGGTTCATAGCCTAAGGAGAAGGGACAACCAAAAGCATTGAGCTCACCTGTGGGCCTTAGTTGTGGACTAGCTCTGGGTCTTAGTTTCACAGGCCCCTGGTTTCTTCCTGTTCTGTTACTGCTTCTGAGTGGCTCACTGCCAATAGCAGCTGGAAACAGGGATGTTTCCTAAGCACACACCATCCTCCTGCCCTCATCCTGCCACCAGGAAACATGACCCATTAGGTTCCCAGGTATTTGGAGAACAGTGGTATTACTTCCAAAACTTCTGAAAAATCAGTGTTGTTGGTATGTAGCAAAGAATGTTTTGATTTGAAATAGGGAACTAGGCTAGAAACACGAGATACAGCTTTACTGTAATATTTAATCTTGAGCTCCAACCTCACCTGAAAAGCCTTAGTCACGGTGTACATACAAGAACACACGGCCAGAGAGCTGGCAAGATGGCTCAGCAGTTTAAGGTGCTTGCTACCAAAGCCTGATGACCTGAGGTCAGTCCCCAGAGCCCGTGTGGTAAGAGGAAAGAACCAGTTCCCACAAATTAATCTCTGACCTCCACATGTGCCCACATTCACACAAATCAACGTTTAAAAGACAAAAACTTTAAAGGAATGCACCAAACCCTTCCTCATTCTGCATCTTCCAGCACATACAACCCTGGACTCCGTGTTCTGCTGAGCAATGAGGAGAGAGGAGCTGGTTGCGTCCAGGGTAAAGTGCATGCTAGGTGTAAAGGCCATAAAGGCAATGGTCAGGCAGCATGCACCACACAGGCTCTGAAGAAGCTCGTAACATAAGCAAAGCAGTGTCTCCGGAGAGTGCAGTTAGTGTGCACACGCTGGGCTGAAGGCAGCATCCAGAGACACCCAGACAGGATTCAGTTCAGGTAAAAAGAACCAGAACCCTGAAACTCAAAGGGGGGAAGTCAGATAGAGCCAGTTGTAGACAAGCTAAAATACTAAGGGTGTGAGTGTCCAAGAGCACATGGCACTCTGGGTGATGCTGGGACAGTAGGGTGCAACTAACCTTATAATGCATGGACATTCACAGTGAACAATGACTGGGCAATCATGAGACAATGGAACAACGAGGATTGAAGAGTTTACTAAAGAATGAAAGCCTCAGAATCAGACTCATGCTGGCATAATAAACATTCGTTTAGAAAGCATGTGGAGGGGTCTGCAGAAGAGAAAATTTCTGAGGTAGATATAATGAAATGGGAAATTAATGTATACTGAGGCAAGTGTCAGACAATTGATGGTTTAAATGTAATTTATATAATTCCATCTAAAAAAATCAAATTAGCATTTTCTTTTCCTGTAAGGCATAAGTATACTGACCTTCTAAGCTTGAATCTTCAAGCTGCCCAGCCTTTTGACTAAGATAGAAAGGAATAAAATTAACACGATTTCTGTGCCAAAGGGCTTTCTTCAGAGAGTAGGGACGTGCAGATCATTGTCTCACAGTTAAATGAAGAAGAAAATGTTGACCAACTAATGCAGACTCCTAATGCTACACCCCAGTATTGAACCTCTGAAGGCTGTCCTAATGTGTGGTGACTGCACAGAGTAGGTGGGTTGAACAATGATTTAGGAGTTCTGCATAGAACACTTGGGTTTGGCATGGGAGCCAAACCAAGGGGAGTCCATATCATCGTCCGTTCTCTGGCCCTGTGAAAGCTCTCTTTCGTTGGCTTCCCTCCCTGGGTGAAGACAGAGAACCCTGCCAGCCTCACAGACACCTTACCACAGATCCCTGGTACTAGCGGGTCCCTGCCTGAGCAGGCTGAGCTCTTCATGGAAGCAGACAGGTGCTAGGAGGGGACAGAGGTCTCCTTCAGACATTCTAATCATTTTTGCCAGGAAGATACTGGTTGTAAGATGTTCTCTCGTCCAACAACAGTATATTGGAAAGTGCACAAAACATGAACAAATGAGTCAAAATATTACTGTTTTTATCAGACTCCCCAGATGTGAGATACTCTTGTAAAATTGTGAGTTGAATCAAATCATGTCTTACACAATTGGTCTATATGAGAATTTTGAATTATCCAAAGATATAGAAGTTTGTTTTTAATTCACAGAGGTTAAGAAGGGGCTTCTTAGATATATTAATTTAGCTTATCATTCCGCAAGTTGCATGGAGAAGAAAACACTTTACCTGTAAATATACAGTTTTCATTTAGGAATTATGGTTGACTAAAGTTCTCAGGGTGGGGGATATTATTCTTATCAAGAGTAAGTGAAACTTTGTGCTTAAGAATTGCTGTACCTGCAAGCCCTATTCCAAAGAACTATAGAGATTTGAAGTGGCCTAAACAGAACCGGATTATCTGTGGACATTTCCAGCACTTTTTCTTTTCTTCCCATTCATTGTTTTCATGTGAAATACTGTTCACGGAAATTCTGGAATTTTTAGAAGTCTAAGTTAAATACTGTGGTAATGTCCCATCAAACCAGATCGGGATTCTGGAAGGTCCCTCTTTGTGATACAAGTAAACGGAGCTGGAGTCCTTCTCAGTAAGGACTGCCCGCAGAATAAGTTACCCCTACAGTGCTGGGAAAGAAAGTGCTAATTGAGATATCATGATAGAACATTGCTCCTTCAGGGGCCGACTTTATGTTTATTGGTCTATGTTATAAGCCAGCAAAGTCTGTTTGTAGCCTACTTGGACCCTAACACAAATGGCAAGACTTTTGGGGCCCTTTAAATACTTGGTTTTGACTAATTTAACTTTTTCAAGTGACTGTTCTTTAGAGCTTTAGAATACTCAGCATGAGGCTAAGATTTAATGAGCTTCTGACAGTTCACAGGGCATCAGTCCAGCACTATATGTATTATAACTATTTTTAATCTCCTTATTGAGGTTGCTGTAGAAAGGTGATCAGTTTAGTGGAAGAAACTATTCGTCTCTGACTCCTTTAATAGTCAGTGACAGTGACTTCCTCGAGCACTCAGTACATGTGACCCTTGAGTGACATGAGATGAGCAGATGGGAGAGCTCTGACCCCAAAACTGTTCCCAGTCCCTCAGGAACAGGAGCCCAGAGGCTCACCTGCAGGCAAATACATGAGAGCATCCTCATCTTCCTAGGGACAAGGTTGCTCCTTTACACTGAGCTAACGTAGGATACATCCTGTCATAGTCTGCAGCTTTCTGTCTTGGGGTTTCTATTGCTGTGAAGAAACACCATGACCACAACAACTCCTACAAAGAAAACATTTCATGAGGGGAGCGAGCTTACAGTTTCATAGGTTCAGTCCTTTATCATCATGGCGGAGAGCGAGACAGCTGGGAGCATGGTGGCGTGCAGGCAGCCATGATGCTGGAGAAGTAGCTGAGAGTTCTACATCTTTCAGGCAACAAGAAGCAGAATGACAGTCACACTGAGCAAAGCTTGAGCAAAAGAGACGTCAAAGCCTGCCCCTACAGTCCTACACTTCCTCCAACAAAGCCACACCTCCTAAGAGTGCCACTCCCCGCGAGCTTATGGGGGCCAGTGACATTCAAACTCCCACACCATGTAAGCAGTAGAGCAAGTTGACCCAAATCTTGGGGTGGTCAGGAGAATTCTGTGATATTAAGTCTTTACAGTGAACGTCCTTACAGTGAGCAGCGGTCATAACTGCTCACTGAAGTATTACACAAACAGTGGTCGAATGTGTCCAAGCTACATGCCATGAAAAGGTAGGCCTTGCTCCCAGAAACTTCTCATTCTGAGTCAAGAACTTGAGGAGAAAAGCTAGCAGCTGGTCTTTGATGATGAGGGCTGAGTCAGAACAAAAGGCAGTATATCTAGGAGCCTAGCACATGGTTCCAAGCCAGTGAGAGGAGCCCAAGAGAGACTTTCAGGAGACAGTCTCCAGTAGGGTCTTGAAACAAGCTTTCCCAGAAGTGGAAAGGGGTGGATGAGTTTTCCAAGCAAAGCAACCCATATTGGCAGAATCTGGAAGACAAAGAGATTGCTTTTCCTGAAAACTTGAAAGTGTCCTTTATTGTCATTCACCTGTGTGTGGAGTTCCCGATTAGGAACACACACTCCACAGTGTGGCAGTCTGGCAGGGAGCTCAAATCCTGGTCCTGCCAATGCTGTGAGACTGAGCCTGGGGCATGGCTTAGCCTTTGCATATTTCACCATGCTTCTTCTGCAGCTTGGGAGGAGAGTGGCAGCTGCTTAGTGGAGTATTGCATAGGTCAAAACAGCTAATAAACATAAAGCAGAAAGTAGGCACTAAATGTTTGCACTGGAGCAACTTCTGTAATCACTTCAGCCAGCATTTCCCAAGTGTCTCTCCATGCAAAGGAAGAGCATAGCAAGAGCTGGGTAAGATGTGTGGTCAGGTGGCAGCAACGAATATGAAAAAATAGCAATGTAGCATGAAGCGGAGCTGTGTGGATGTCAGGCCAGTATAGGATTATCATCCGAGGGATTTATTCTATGGAAGGGGGATTCTGGGAGAAGGGAGTTTAAGGTAGAATGTTTGTTTGATGTTCGTGTTGCCTTCGTCATGTGGGAATCAGGGAAGGTCCATCCAGACCTGCTCTTGGCCATCTTTCAATCCCTGTGGCCCATGTAATTAATCATGGCTCCTCTCCAGCCACCTGGCTATGTTCACATGGCTCCCTTGGATCCAAGGCTAGGAGGAGAGCAGGTTAAGTGTGCTGTCTGTTTGCCTAGTAGCCAGAGACAGGAGCATAGCATGCAGGAGCCCACAATAAATCTAGGGAACTTGATCTTCAGAGAGGTCCCCAGGCCCTGGATCTGGGGGCTCGTTCTTGCTATTCCCCTGCTAGCTTCATCCTGCTGTTTCTGCATATTTACTGTGGGTTTCAGAGGCTTCAACTTCCAGCCTGAGATGAAGCTTGGGATCTCCAGCAGTTCCTGGCGCCTGTGTTGCAACGAGTACATGGCACGTCATCCAGGGACTTCAGAGGGAGTATCTGCTAGCCACCAAGATCTTCAAACTGTGGGGTCAAACTGCCCTGTTATTCCAGGAATGCCTCCCACTCTGGCACCGTTCCACAGTCTCCCCTCTGATAAGGTCCTTGCTCTTTTTTGTCACTGTGGTCTTGGGAGAGACAGTCAACTAGGTAATTTACAGACGCTGAAATAAGGAAAGATGTAAACTTGTGCTCTGTCACCAAGACATTGAGAAAGGCCAAGAGATGGTGTATCTACAGTATGACAGGCTGCATTCTCTTCAGAGAGTCTTAGAGGATTATTTTAATATCCTTCTGCAATATGTAGTGGTGGGGAAGAGAAAACTCGGGAGCCAGAACAACTTCACTTGCTGCCACTGTCGCCTATGAACAGAGTGACCTCACATAATTAGCTTCTCCAAGCTTGTTTTCCCTTCCTCTGTACCATGGAATAGTTGGTAGAACCTCATGAAGCTAGAGGACAGATCTCTAGATTGATGTGTGTGAGGTGCTTAGAGTGTGGTTATTCTGTTGTGCATTCCTGCTTCAGTTGTGGACATATCAAAATATTTTGGATGACGTTTCCCCCAATGCTGGCCATGTCTGATAATATGGTGTTGCCTCCAAGGCCTTATAAAAGGCTTTATGTAAGACTTCTGTGGTGTTAGGTAAGATGTACATTCAATTTCAGGACCAATGGGACTTTGTCAGCACTCACAGGTCTCAGAAGGAAAACTGAGGATATTCCCAAATCCTGGCCAGGATAAATTACTTTTTCCTAACCCATTGCATGCAAGTTTGAACAAAAGTCTTATAGATGGCCACACCTCCATTTGGAAGTTCCTGAAGGCTACTCTGGGGTATGTGGAAACTGTGGTTATAGAAACATATTTTTGTGGGGCAGGTTTCTTATTTAAAACTTGGGCCTGCCTGACTGCTGCTGCAAGCCATCTGCTATGGGTGTTTAAACAGCTTTGAATGAAACACACCTGTGTCTTTGTCCTAGCTCTTGCCTGGCTGGGCAAGACACAATTGGGCTTCGCCCACTTACACATCTGCATGTCTGTGTTTCTGCCTCATATATTGTTACTCGACCTGCTCAGAAGAAATAGACAAACTTTAAATCGTGAAGAAATTCTCCTTATACTACTTTTCTGGGTTTTTTTTCTTTTCTTACTTTTTTTTTTGAACAAACACAAAGTATCTGTCTTCAAATTATTAAACCATCTTTTTTTTCCCAAATATATGAGCTTAAGCCTTGTAACCAGTAACTAAAAGTGATTGACACATAATTGGGTAAGCTTGCAATCCACAAAATGACAGCAGAAATTTGCATTTAAAAATCCAGAGGCAGAGGTTAGTAGTGGGCCCCCTTTGTTGTGTGCTTCGTCAGTTCATAGAAGCCCAAGGCCCGGCCCTATTACTCACAGTTTCTACTGCTTCCATGAGTAAACACTGCTGAGTGTTCAAAGGCTTCAGGTGAGCTCACATGCCATTGTGGAATGCTGTGCATCTCTGTGATGCTCAACGAGGAGTAGGAGGTAGGGTAGAATGCTCTGCATCTCTGTGATGCTCGGGAGGCTACAGGGTAGAATGCTGTGCATCTCTGTGATGCTCGGGGAGGAGTAGGGGACAGGATAGAATGCTGTGGCTTTCTAAAGGGCTTAAATGAGGAAAAGGGTGTGTCAGGGGTGGGAGGTGTTGAGGACATGGAGAAGGGAGACGGTCTCCTGGGAAAGGAACAAAAGAGTCAGATCTTAAGCCAAAGAAAGATTTGGGCAGACATACAGAGGAGAATTTGTGCCAAAAAGAAATGACACATAGCAGGTGAGGAGTATAAGGTAGTCCAAAGTGATCCTGGAACATCCCCACTTCTATGGTACCACGGAAGGCTGTGATTACCATGCATTCAGTTAGATACCTTGGTTGCTGTGGGAGCTACATTTAGGTTAAACCATCAAATTTGCTTCTTTTTAATCTTGAAAGAATAAAATTAGATCAAATTATTTATTCCATTTTTTTTTCTGACAGAAAGGCTCAATAGAAAGAGATTCTCCTTTCTCTTAGGGCAGGTCCATAATCAGGCAGTCCTAAGCTTTATTGTAGATGCAGATTTCTTTGGCCTGATTTGCTGGAATCTCTGTTTCCACTCTCCATACAGTATGGGTTAGTCCATGCTTGCCCAGTAGTAAATGCTCATGTAAAGCGTTTTGCTCCATGCACAAAAGTAAGTTGAACTAGGATGATGTCTCGTTGGGTAAATAGGCTTAGCATGTAGCCATGAGGACCTGAATTCAGATCCCTGGCACCCAGATAAAAATTAAAACGTGGCAGCCCCCTCATGTAATCCCCACTGTAACCCAGTGTTGGTGGCAGGGAACAGAGACGGACACATCCCTGGGGCTTGCTGACTTGCCACTGCAGCTGAAACAGTGAACAGCAACTTCAACAAACAGCGAGTATAATAAGAGACTTTGTCTCAAAACTAAGGTAGAGTGGGAAAGTGATGGAAGAAGGGATCCAGAGATGGCCTCTGGTTCCATTTTCTGGTATGCACATGAACACACAGGCTCAAGCGTGCACACAAACAAACAATAAAATTATGTCGGTCTTTGGTTTCCTACCCCCCTCCCCACTTGCTTGGTATTCTTCAATGACGATGCACACGCTCGCCTGTCCTAAGACATTATCCAGGTGAGAATATGGCTTCATCTTACCCAACATGGCCTTAGCTATTCACACGATCCTCTTTTCCTTGGTCTCCTCCCAATCTACCTCCCTTGCCCCCATTTTCCTTACTTTGTCTGCTTTCTCTCCACTGCTCTCCATGCTCCAGATGTCCAGTTCTACTTCATGTTTTATCATAAAGTCATTGACTCGATGGGCTGCTGTAATAGATGTTGAGTACCAACTTACGCCTGTTGTTCAAGAGCTGGGCCTAAGTGGTGCACTGAAATTCTGCAGGTGATAGCAAGGGGACTCAAGAGACCCAAAGAGGATGGGAGTGGAACTGGGCAGTTCTCTGTCTGTTCCGCCACCCCCATCTTCCTTCTTCTCTAATATTTGGAATGGACTTTGGATCTCATAGTATCGAATGTTGTTCTCTCAGTAAATCACGCCAGTTCTTTTAATACTTAGACATCTCCCCAACAGTGCAATCAATGAGAGGATTTCTCTGGATTTAGTTTTCTCACCTGTAAAGTAAAAACAATGATTTTGAATTGTTTCTAGGAATTTTCTTGCTAAAAAAATGTCAGCTCAAGCAACTGCCTACTTGTATTACAAGCTGTGTTGAAGTGCTGTGTTTTCTCTTGTTTTTACAGTCAGGGTTTCAATGTGCAACTCTTGGGTGGGATTAATGTCTAAGAGAAAATGGACCTTGTTTTTTGTTTGTGTAGGACGGTTTTGAATACAAGGGGTTTGTTTGTTTCTTTGTTCGTTTGTTTTGTTTTTGGACAAAACCAAAACAGTGGACTAGAATGAAAGGTCTAGCCAGGAAGTGTTTCCTGTGCCACATGGAACTGCATCCTGCTTCAAAAGTCTCCGCCTTTTGCCTTAAGCAATCATATTTGCTCAGAAAGTTGTTAACTTGAATAAGTATACTGAAGCATAGCTTGCACATATTATTAATTTGCATATGCATCGTGTTATACTTAAATTGTTAGCTAATAGTTCCATTGCATATGCGTACTAATGCAAGTTGGCAACCTTTTCAAAAATCATTTAAGGGTGTGTTCAGGGGTTCTAAGGCAGGAAAGAGCTTGGGTTATTTCTGAACAGACTAGCCCAAGATTTTTGAAAGATTTTGACTCTAGTTTAGGTTCCTTGGGACTCTCGATCGCAATTCTAGGATTACTCTGTTTCTTTACTCTCCCAGGGATCAAATGCAATCTTAACTCGTAGTAACTTACCTCGACCTGTTCAGGTGCACAGGTGCTCCGGAATGCAATTGGATTTTCTCCACCAAAAGCACATGTATTAGCACGTAGGCTTGCAGGCTCAAAGCAGCTCTCTTTCCACCTGGGCTCAGCTTCTGTGTGCGTGTTTGTAATAACAGGTGGCAGTTGAGTCTTTAGAGGCCTGGCTTGATTGTTTTTCCATTTTATTCTGTTTTGAAGCTTTTGTGAGCAGTGGTTGTATTTTATAAGCTTGATTCAGTTTAGTAACTATCACTGTTTGGGAAGGCTTATCATAGAAAACCAGATATGCAAGTAACACAATAAACTGGCAATGTAAGAAAAACTGTAACAACTAAAAATCTTTAAGGCAGGCTCTTCAGCCTTTGTTGATCTGGAACGGCTGGCCTGCCAGAGCTGTCTGCGGCTGTGGAAGTGCAGCCTTGCCTACAGAAGCTGCGAGCACGGTGCATTGTAAGTAGGTTAGTTTCTGGCCATATGAGTGGAAGTGGTGGTACTCTGAGTTTAAATTTTCCTTTTTGTTTGAAGATGAGTAATGTTCACGGTTCACAATCTTAAGAGTTATCAGAAGGCATAGATCAAGTCTAAATGTCCTCCCTGTTGCTGACTCCTGCTGACCACATACTCCCCCCAAAGGGAGCAAATGTCGTTAGTAATATTGTACTTTGTACTTTTTTCCTTGTATTCATGCCTCCCCCCTCTCTTTCCCTCCTCTAATTCATAGATAGATAGAAAGATAGATAGATAGATAGATAGATAGATAGATAGATAGA
>LOEQ01001300.1:143488-154592 GCA_001685075.1 Bramus lutescens
AGACAGACAGATAATAGTGACTATCCAGAACTTTGGGGGAGGTGACAACCTGTCATCCTAAGCTGAGGCAGGAATATGGGGATTCTTCAGTTGACCTGGACTTGTATCCAAAACAAATACCCAATACAGTGTGTACGTGCAGGAGCATTGTAAATAATAGTAAGAATAGAAAATTGGGTCAGTTTAAAAGAAAAGAGCTGGGATTATAGCTCAGTGGTAGAGGGCTTGCTTGCCTGGCAGTTACAAGGTCCTAGATTAAATCCTCATTATTGGCCCATAAATGAACAAATAGGTCTTCACCTTAAAAAAATCATCATGAGTAGTGCTATGTTTTAAATACCACACTTCCTTGCTTTTCACAAAGCAGAGTGGAGCATATAGCATGAATTCTTGCTATACCCTGTGAGCTGTAAGTATGGCCAAGAAATCAAACACATTAATTGATTCTCCATGGAAAGTTACACTCATGCTAAGTGGAGTAAAGAGCCGTAAACACCTTCGTGTCAGCTGCATTCAGGTGTTGCTGTGAAATTTTGGCACTAAATACATATGGCCATTTGTTTTTTAAACCTTTTTATGCTTTTAGACTACAGCTAAAAAGTAATCACCATCTGCACGCCGGTTTTGTTGTTATTTAACAATATATATTGCAGTTAATCTAATATTAATACATAAACAGCTTCCCAGGTCTAGAAACAATTAAAACTGATTCACTAGGGGCTAGGAATGTAGCTTGGTTATGCAGTACACGTTCAGCATGCTCAAGCCCTGGGTTCCATCCCCAGAACTGGTACCAAAAACAGAAAACATTTAATATGGTAGTTTGTTGGGGGAAGCCTTAAGAACTAGAGCTTAATTGGTATTACTGCTCATCATGAGGAATCCATCGCTAAGCAGCGTATCCACGTTGGTGTGTCGTGTCGTGTTGTTACCGTTCTTTGTGGGAAAGTTGCAGTGGGAGAGGCTACTTGGATCGTGGAGACACTTTTTCTCATTGGTGTGTCAGCAGATGGCTGAAAGGAGCAGGACCTGTAATAGCCTGCGCAGTTGTCACCATGCGCCTGTGCTGGGCACAGAAGTCTGACTAAATAAGGCAAAGCCCCAGTGAGCCTTATCAGCATTTGACCGGAATCTGGGTGAGCAGCTGATACACCACGCCTGTCCCACTGTCTCCTCTCTCCCTTCACGTCTTAAAAGATGTCTGTCACGTCAAAACTTACTGCCCCCAACAGAGTTGTGGCATCTGTATTTTATATAAAGTTGAATAGGAACAACACCTGAGTCTCTAGAGGGGATAAAGGGAAGAGTTCGGTGTAGTGTTCCAAAAATGTGTTATGCATGTAAGCATACTTATTTTTAGTGATGTGTCAGTGGAGAGCTTGTTTAGGCGTTCATTCACCAGCCCTGGCTCGTGAAGTCCTCCCTACCCCCACCCACCCCCTAGCCACCACTGTGCTCCCCAGCTGGCTTGAGGGTAAGGACTGGGACAACTCTTAAAGTAGAGGATCAAGGGAAGGAAATTTGCACTCCCTGCCACTGACTGGAGTCACTGGACAGTGGGCCTGAGAGAAAGAAAACAGAAATGCTAAATCCCGGGCAGTCATTAGTTCACTGAACGTCTGTATTTTTGAAAAGAAAGTAGAGCAGTTTGTGTAGGGTGAAATCCAAGGCTTTGGTTCTGTTGCCAACCAGAACCATTTTCCTGGCAATGTGGTAGCTACAGCCTGCGCTTCCAGCCCTGAGAGGGGAAGAACAGCTACATGTCTATGGGGATGCTGCTAAAGAAATTTGGGGCAGTAAGATTTCCATTAGACCACTGCTAAGACAGATGCAGCTAACAATAAAAATGAATGTGTGGCTCCAGGCCAGCTTGTAGCTTCTGTCCATCCTCTAGTAGCCTTGTATATACATT
Source organism: Bramus lutescens (assembly GCA_001685075.1). NCBI lineage: Eukaryota > Metazoa > Chordata > Mammalia > Rodentia > Cricetidae > Bramus > Bramus lutescens. Next base: position 145,401 of record LOEQ01001300.1, read on the forward strand.
GGGCCCCTCTCTGGCTTCCTCCCCTTTTCTTACTCTTCCCTGTGGAAGGGTAAAGCTTCACAACCCTCAGTCCCTAACCTCTGTATGCAGCCATCCATTTAGAGCCCATTTCTTTCCTCTCTATAACTGCTCCAAGTAATATATGTCTAGTATGGTTCCTTACTATGTATAAGCTGAAACAATAGTGGTGGTTAATTTATATACATGGCGCTATCCTGCTCACTTTGATTATAATTTTAAAAATATTTCATTAACTTTTTGTGTGTCTTGTGCATGCACATATACACACATACTCGCATGTTCTGTACAACGTGTTTTAAAATTTATCCATCTTACCATGTCTGCTCCTGATCCATTAATCTTGCCTGTCACATACTAAAAATTGATATGTACTGTGTTCACTTAACACATTTACTTTCAGTAGATCCACAAGTTCCTAAATATTCCTCTACCCCAAACAGTACCCTAGTAACCATTGCGTGTACCTTTTCGAAATAAAGATGCTATTCGTTAAAGTGCCTTCTGTAAAATGTTTACACCAAATATATACATTGCAAATTTCTTAATTTAAAATGTTTTCCCACAGTGGACTACTGGCACTGACAGATGTTATTAAGGTTTCTATCTTCAGGGTATGAAGAAATATTTAAATATTCTAGAGAGTCTTCTCTGGTTGGACAGATGGCTCCTGGGTGTTCTGGTTTAGAGTCAAATATTCACACATCTGCCCTAATCACAGTTTGTGAAAACTTGGAAGATTCTAGGCTGGTAGACAAGTAAGGAGAGAGCCGGTGCACACTGTGATTTGAAGTTGTGGGACATGGAAGAATGTGTGCTTCAAAATAAATGTCTTGATCCCACCTTGGGCAGGTGATTTAAACCTCTCTTGGCCTTAGTGTCTTTACCGGTAACAGTAAGAGACTTACAAGAGCCCTCACTGTAGGGAATGAAAGGATTGAGTGATTGATTATATGAGGGGGATCATGAGTCGCATTGGTGACGTCATAAGCCTCAAAGGTGGTAACTAAAAAACACTAGATAGTCCCTAGTCCCTAACCTCGGTTCATCTGGATAGCCTCACGGTCCTAGTTCCGAAGTCAGCTTGGTTATTTTGATGTCGCCTCCCCTTACAGTCCTGTCAGTTACAATGTCAGCAGCGGCTGGCAGGAAGAGGCTGGGAGTAGGTGGTACCAGTGGTTGTATGAAAAGGGCAGGGTGTGGGAGGGGAAATCCAAGGTTTAGCCTATGACCTAAGAGCACAGAAGGATGGATGTGAGGGGATACGTGTGGAATGAGCTGGGGCGGGCTTGGGCTAGCTCCCACCGCCACATAGGGAAGATGCGAACAAATCTGAACATGATGGTTTGATCTGGGCTTGGTGATTTCCTACACTCACAAAACAGAACATTCTTAGCAAGCCTCGATTAGAAAGTGACTGGTAGACACTTCCAGAGAAGTATGAGCTTCACCTCAATGTGTTGGATGCTGGGGGCGGGGTCTGATTGACTGGAATAATCAGGCAAACACATCTGCCCACTTAGTATTTTCAGCCCTCTTAACCCAATTGGTTAACTTGCGGATCAGCGGGGGTTTGGCTCCTACTATATTAAGGCAAGCCTTATGTGCCCATGTGGCCACTGGGGACATTCTCCTCCAGGGCGGGTCTGGCGGGCAGTGTTTTCAAATGCTAGTCAGCTTCCATCCATGACTCTTAGAATTGATTCAAATCCTCTTTATCTAAGTGATTGTCATAATGAAAGCTCGTTTTATTGGAATTGTAAGACCTAAGTGCAAAAGCTTAAGATGTTCAAGACTTAAATACAAAAGCTACTGTAAGCAAATGGGATTTGCCCCATGACATTCCAGTTCTCTCTGGCTGGTAGGATGCTGTGGCGAGAAGAGGGTGGGTTTGTATGGAGCCTGTGAATTCAGTCCTGGTTCTTCTGAACACCAGTGCCTCCCAGAGCATGTTTTCACACACATGAAATGGAAAATAACTGTGAGGTATATCATTGTGAGTGTCCACCATAATAGTTTTGTTCCTAAGGTTTTAACAGACTGCAGAAGTAATGGCTAATAAATACAGCGTTGTATTCTTATGTCCCTATACTATGACAGTATATATGACTTCATGCTTCTTATATTGTTATACAAATATTAAATTTTTAATCTTCATGTTTTGTGGTCCTCAGATAGTTTTTTTATTGTTAAGATTAACAATGTTTTCCAAGGTTGGTGCCCTTATCCATGTTGTACTCACAGGAAACACTATGTATCTCCCCCCTCCCCCTCAGTTTTCCATCGTCCATTTTTTTTCTGAGCCTTCCCTTCCTCCAACTGCGTATGTTCTATATACAAGAAAGGTGAATACATTAGTAATAGAGTTGAAATATAAAAACAAATATGTGGAAAGCTTGTGTGCTGAAGAGTAGCCATGTAACTGGCCATCCTTGGTGTATGAGCTTACAGTACATGAGGAGAATGAATCCCCCCAAGCTTTCCTACCTGGGTTTTTTCCAAGCCCACTGGGAACCTTTGTGCTTTGCATCCCACGTGACTCTGTTGCAATGCTCTCACCATGCTGTCTGGATGCTGGAGCTAAACAGCTTTAGTTGCGATGCCTGTATCCCGATACAGGACAACTGTGTGCCATGCAGACACTAGTGATGTGCACAAGGCAGACGGCAAACCTGCTGATGTAGGCCTCAGCTTTCTGGGCTACATAATGAATCAGAATTAAGTCATTTCTGAGCTCTTCCTTGGTTTCCAGATTTTGAAGAATATGTACATTGTAATAATACTGGTTTAATCAGAAGGTTACAAGATAAAGACTTAAACTACTACCAAAGACACATTTATCCAAATGATGATGTGATATTTTTTCTATTATTATGTTCCTATACACAAACTTATATTGTGAAGTTTTTGCTGTATAGTGATTAAATTTATATAAATTCATTTTTATTTACCACATTATTTGATTATTTGTATGTGGGCCCATTGCTGGGATTGTATTCAGATAATAGGGAAGTTTCAATTAGAATTCATATTTCCCTGCCTAAAATGCCTTTTACATTATTTACCAAAGTAAAATAACTCTTTTCATAGGAAGATAATCATTTAAAGTGGGTGTCTAGTTTGTGTTTATATAATAAATCGTTTTCCCTAAAAGCTGAAGGTTTTTCAGTATTTTTTCAATGTTCCAATGGTTTGTATGTTTTGTAGATAGGGTCTGGAATAGCCCAAGCTGGGCTTCAACTCCCAAGATAACCAAAGACAGCCTTGAACTTTTGGCCTCCTTCTTCCTCCTTTTGAATAATAATTCAAAAACCTTAGCTACCTACCCTACTTCTTCTGTTGCATGACCCTTGGCCCATATTCTCTGCAGTTAAGAGAAGAACCGTTGGTTAAAAATTAAGACAGGACCTCAGCTGTGTCAAGAGCTATGTTAGGACCACCGCAGACATGTGTGAACATGCTTTTGCACACCCCGTTAGTCCTGTGCAAATACCTTGTTATCACAAATTGTACCACAGTTGTCAAGTGTTATCACAAGGTGTAAATTCCTGGAATGTACTGTCACCCAAGACTTTACCTCAAATTGTAACAATTCTTTCTTACATCATCCCTGCACCCCCCCCACACACACACACACTTGCGGCTTTTGCTTTAAAAGGGGCTTCTCCCTCCATTCTGGGTCATGAAGTTCTTGTGCCCTGTGGTGATAGGATAAAGTTGGCTCCTCATCTAACTCTGGTGGCCTCATCTTCAACACTCGACCCAACACTCCAAGTACTGTGTTGTGGTTTTCAAAGCGCTTGAGCTCCCAGGTATCAGCAGTGGCCAGGAGGAAGCAGGGTGAAAGTGGAGGAGGCAGGGGGGATTTGTGAGCCGCACTGCGTCTGCTTTTACATTGAGGACAGACACTATGTTAAATTTACAAGAAGCAAATTTAGTTGTTCTGATTCTAGACACTACAGTTTTCAGTTGTAGGATGCACAACGCAGGCAGGTAAAAAGTCGCCCATAGTAAATAGAAGGTCTGAGTGACAGGAAGAGCCCAGATCTAAACTTCTGAGAGCCCCTGAGAGGAGCTTCCCCTGGACTCTGGCCACGGCTGCCTGGCAGTCTTTGGTGAGATCTGCTTTACTTCTTTACCTTCTCAGACCTTAAGCTAAAGTCAGATAAAACTTACCAAGTTTCCAAAGAAACTGAACCTACGTTAAAACACTGAACATGGATGATGTAGACACAGAGAGAATCATCATCCAAGTCTTGTTGCTCAAGGAAAGACAGACCCTGTGACTGTAGACAAGGGAATCTTCTAGCTAGCCAGTTACTGAGTCACAAATCTGGAGTTCTTGTCTGATACTGGTGTATCCTGAGGAGAAAGATGATCTTGTGGGTTATGTAACTTCTAACTTGTATTGCTTGTGTGTTTGTACAGGCGTGAGTACATGCCTATCTCCTCCTTGTGTATGCACAGGCATGAGTACATACCTGTCTCCTTGTGTTTGCACAGGTGTGAGCACACGCCTGTCTGTTCATGTTTGCACAGGCATGAGCACAGGCCTGTCTCCTCCTTGTGTTTGCACAGGCGTGAGCACACGCCTGTCTGTTTGTGTTTGCACAGGCATGAGCACAGGCCTGTCTCCTTGTGTTTGCACAGGCGTGAGCACACACCTATCTGTTAGTGTTTGCACAGGCGTGAGCACATGCCTGTCTCCTTTTTGCACACGTACTTTATTATATTCTCACAGACAACAGATTGGCAGTACCAGTTCCATACCTCTAAGATGGAAACAACCTTTCTAGGGTTGCACGGCTTACAAAGTGCAAGGCAGGACCCACATTCAGATTTCCTATTCAGTACCCCAACTTCACCACTTCCTGTTGCCCTGCTTACCTATGCCCCTAGATTTAGTGTTCTTCATAAAGGTGAAGGGTCGTGGTTGTCGCAGTATATCACCTTAGACTATGCTTGTTCACTGTTTTCTACTTCCAACACTGATTAGCTGTGGCTAGGTAAGTATTAGTGAATCTATCCACCCTGTTTTGTTTTGTTTTTAAAAAAATATTCTTGAACCATGCAATAAATAATTAGTTACTTATCTGGAAACTTACTTTATTTTTATATTGGTTGATCGAGGGGTGCATCCTCTCTATGAGAGTCGGGAGCTTTTTCTCTACCCTGCTCTGTGCATTCTGCTAGGACTTTATATGTAACATCTGCCATCCTTGTAAAAAAAACTGGGAAAGCAGATTCTACTGCTGTTTACATTGCCAGATGACAAATCTGCGACCAACTTGGTCACAGGCTTGTAAATGGTTAGACCTACACTCACATCAGACAGAAGGATGAGAACGGACCAGGCAAACTGTAGGAAGCTCAGTTCTGGGTTAGTTCCAGCATGAGAGGTGCTTTTAGCTTAGCCTGTTTTTGAAACCTGTGTCTCCTAAATAATGTGTCTGCATCACAGAGCAAACCCAGAGAGGCTGTGGGATTCCCACTGTGCTAATCTAGCCCCAGCATCACCTTTAGGCCATGGTGGTAACAATATGCTGTGGCTTAAAAGGAGCTAGTTTGCAGTGCCGTGTGTACCAGTGCAGAGACCCCTGAGGCTCTGTGCCCAGGGCAGTAGGTGGGAGGGACCAATGAGCAGAGCCTCCAGATGGCCTGAGCACTGCAGGGACCAGAATGGAATGCAAGTGTGGCCTCAGGGTGGCCTGGCAGGCACAAGGCTTCATATGCACCCCAAGAGCATGGAGTATCTACTACAGACTGCCAAGTGTCACCTGCTGCTTCCCAGTAGGAGAAAAGAAATCCAAACTGACAGCACCTTGTAAGGTTAAAGAGGGTTGCTTCAGCCATTGACCTCCTTAACCCGACATAAAACCCTGTGAAGAGTCAAGTGTAGCCAACAGTCACTCATTTCTTCATGCTGTCTATCTCTTGGACTTTTCGTTTAGACTAAAACTTGCTTATTCCTGAAAGACCGTTGTGTGGAAAATCAATGAGACAATAATAATAAGGCTATGCTAGTTTAAGAAAAAAGCTCAAAACCATACCTAGAAGAGAATGTTTCTCACACTCAGATGATACAGAAACTCAGGTATCAACAGTTAGAGTAGAAAGAAAGACTGACCTGGGAAAATGTACAGCCTGACCAAGATTGCATGTGTGAGCACGTGAGTGCAACGGTTTCTTCAAACCCACTCCTACCACCCAGCAACTGATAGAACAGGTAGATTGCAAGAGATACTGTATGGAAAATAATTTTTTTAAAAGTTAACCAACATTATCATTACCAACATGTGTATGTGCATTAGTTGATAGAAGGATGAACATAAGCTGGGTGAACTAAAAGAAATTATTAGAATCAATATACTCTCATATATATGCACATATATAAATATGTTCTAATGGTAATCATTCCAGGGTTTTTGTTCCAGACTAGAATTAGTTTCCATCTGTTTCATGTTTGATTATGTCTCAATTTCTTTTTAAGTCCCTGAGACCTTTTCTTAGAAAAGAATGAGGGGGTCTCTTGTGTCTTGCTTTTTGAAGAAAGTCTGATGCCTGCTGATGGACTTGCTTTGAAGCATTTGAGGTCTTTTTAGAGCTGTTACGTTCCAGTCATCTGTTGTAAAGGGGCCTCGGTTATCTGCCCTGAGCAGCACCTCCATGGCTAATCCTGGGTCCAGACTGTAAATGTGTGACTTGATCTAGATGATGAACGCTAATCGTAGTTACATGGAAGAGTCCCACATAGTTTTCACTATCATACTGCCTTTAATAATAAGCCTGAAGCTGGGTGCATGGGTATGTGTGGCTCAGACGTTAAGAGTCTGCCAAATGGTGTGAGCCTGTGTTTTATCATCAACATAAGAGGAGCAAAGGCTGGCATAGTACCTTAGAGAAAGAAGAGAAAAGCAGAACAACTGGTCGCTTTCTTACTAAAAATGTGCTCAGGAAGAAGATATAGCATCTTATCTAGGTTGGAATTAGCTATCTAGAAGCTCAGAGCACTGAGGAATGTATGGGGTTTGTTTTGAGTTGTGTTTTGCTGATATTCAAATCATAATTGTATTTGGTACCACTTGCGTGCCTTCCAGGAAAAACAGGCATCTCTGTTTTGATTTGTTTTCTTCATCTCGGTTTTGCCACTGCAGAGATAAGTATGAAAGTTTGTATCCCTGACTATGGCTAACCAAATAGTCTGCTAATGGCTCTTCCTTTGTTAAGGACAGTTAGAAGTAGTTGGAGTTAATTGGTGAGTCTCTGTGGGTGAACACTGTTTTAACATATAACATTTCTAAAGTGGTTTTCCTGCGTATTCTAGGAGACAGAGCACAGGCTATTGTCGCTACCTGTTTTAGTAGTAAATGGTTGATATATGTGTATATATATATATATATTTTTGGTGGGGGCAGTACTGAAGATTGCACCCAGGCATTGTCAGTGCCAGACAAGGACTCTGCCACTGTGCTATATCCCAGCTTAATTGTAAATTGATTCAGCAAAGCCAACCAGGTAGAAACTTGATTTATGGCAGGAAAATTCTCATAGCCCAAGCAGTCCAATTAAGTAGTGCCAAAGCAAATAGGCAGAAACCCTGGTCTCAGCTTGAACACCCCTAGACCTGTCAGGGGATCTGTCTGTAGGGGTACTTCACCAAGCACACTGACTTATCGATGCCAGCATCATATAGTTCTGGTCTGACAAAACTCAAGGTCTGTGAAATACTTCTGAAAACTGAACTCGTCTTTTGATTCCTCAGGATGGAGTCTTAAATCTGAATTTAGGCTGATATGGACTGAAATTGAATAACTGCTCCATACAAAGGTGCTTGGCTTTATGTTTTCTTCAACTTTTACTTCTTTGAGGACATTCCTGAAGTGTTAAAGTGTTTTTCCTCTACAAAGCCACAGTGTAACTCCAGGTGAGATGGCCCAGCCCCTGCCTAGCACAGAATTCTAGTCTGACCCCGAGTCTGACCCCATGTAAAAGGACAGATGCAGAGGACCTAGCTAGAAGTCACACTCCTTATGGCCACTTCTCAAGGCTGAGGTACTTGAGAAAGCTGGCTCTGAAGATGTGTGCAGTGTCCTTAAATGTACTCCCAACGGATACATTATGTTTCATGAAATCTGTTTCTGGAACTGGGTCCTTGGAAAATTATTCTGTGGACATTCTAGCCACTCAGCCTGGAGCCAGTGGGTCTTTGCTTTCTCTTTCATTATTGCCCGTTTCTCTGTTTGCTCTTGGAAGCAGCTGGTAACTGCTCTGTGGGTACCTGTCATAGCTCATCTTTCCAGGAGACTCCCACAGCTCCCACTTGAGGGGCAAATGCCTGGGGAGGCGGGAACGGGAGTGGAGGTGGTTTGTGTGATGGGGGTATAAGACATAGAATCTCACACATTGATTTGCCACCAAAGCACAATTGGATTATGTCAAAAAGGGAAAAGGTGCCACGTGCATTAGCTGTTTCTCCGATTTAAATATAGCCGACTACCGCAACTTGTCCAGAGTTAAAATAGCTCAGAACAAGTGGCAAGTAGCAGGGAATGAGCCTCTCTGCCAGGAGATGGCAAAGCGATGGGAAAACAGGCTTTTGAGCTAGATCGTAGGGCGCAAAAGCAGCAGGGTGGGCTCCTGCTTACAGTCAGCATGGGTTCCCAGCGTATATAAGAACTTGGGCTGCATGCTTAAATACCCCCAAGGCTGTTTCCAAAGCTGAGCAAAACGAGGCTATATTTTAAAAATAAGGTCTCATAACTGAATTCCAATTTAATGATTTCACATCAGAAGTCAGGGGCAGTACTGTTGCATTAGGTTTCCAGGCAGAGGAGACGTGCTTAACCCATGAATTGAGTTACACAGTCGCCCTGTAATGAAGACTTACTGGACAAAAGAGCCTGCGCTTGCCACTAATGAAATAATCTGAAAGTCTGAGCAGCCCTGGTTGAACGATCTGCCAGAACCGTGGGAGCAGTCATCTCAGAATCTGTCAGTTAGACCCCTTATTCCTAAAATGTTTGTGTTTGATTGGTAGATTTTTTAATTCCAATTCTGTCCTATTCTGATGACACTCAAAAGGAAAACATTTTATTACAGGAGACTATATAATTAAGTATGAAATTGTAGCGCGCGCCCTGCCCGTCCCGCAGGAAAGACACTCGCCACACGAGG